>CAUYON010070066.1:0-55914 GCA_963573935.1 Arctocebus calabarensis | reverse complement strand
AAAAAAAAAATTTGAGCTGAAAGTCCCCCTCTCTCATGTACTATTGCATTGGGGTTTCAATTTCAATATAGGTTTAGGAGGAGACAAATAGTGAAATATTAAATATGAGAATTTCATCCAAAATCACCATCACTTATGATTTTCACTGGCTCTTAAGGCAAGATCTTGATTGGTACAAGAATAAGGTTAAGAATCATTTTCACACCCCAGTGTTGATACACACCCAGTTCACATATGTACACACACATTGAAGAATAAGAATTACTATTGATTCCTGAAACGTAATCTTCAGCCACCACCTGCTGGACTAAGCCACAAGTTCCATCAGAACTACACATTGTAACCAAATGAGCAGGGACTCTGGTTGTCATTGTGCAAGAATCAATTGTTTTCATGTTATCAGAGAGGAAAAATCTAAGTTAATTAAGTTTCCTTTTTGCTCACCAAAAGGCTCCTGCAGCTCATACTGTCCAACTCATCAAAGCACCCTCAGACTCACAGCACTCACTGGCCTGCATTTCCAACACCACTGGCTCTGGGTTGGAGGGCAGGAGATCAGTGGGTTGACAGTGTTAGTCGCTGAACACATGTTTAAGGTTATAGGTTATTCTGTGCAATTGCTGAGTACACAGAAGTGTTTCAATACATTCATTTTTTAGTATGTCTACCATCTGTTGGGGTCCAAGAGACCTAAGAGCTGTATTTGTTAGGGGGCCAGATGAAAGCTAAATGATCCACCCTCCTGTTTGGGTTTGGGCTTAAATAGAAGTGCCCGAAACACCCCTGGACCTCCCAGGCATCTCCTAGGTCACTGAGAGCAAAGTGCAGGAGAAGGAGGGGGGAAAGAGCAGGACTCTACTGCTCACCTAAGGACAGCTTCTGTCCTCTGTCCAGCAGGAGGACGTCCCAAGTGAAAAAGTGTTTCTGCTTGCCTGTTGTCAGCACAGGGACAGCAGAGCAGTCACAGCAAAGGGAATCTGTCCAAAGCTCACTTCTCATTCTCCTTGGGCTGAGGGAAGGGAAGAGAAGGGCAGGAGGGGTTCCTGTCGCTCTGAGGATCCCGCTGCTCTCGGAACGTGCTCCCTCCAGCACTGGCGTCCTGTCCCTTCACTAGCAGCAGGGCCTCGGAGGATTACGATAAGCAGAAACTTGCTTTTAGCCATGAAGGATGTGATTGAATGGATATCGTTGGAGACTGAGATTCGGCTGATTGTTCAACACCCTTCACTGAGTGATAACATCCGCCAAACACCATGTTGGGTTTGGAACACATGGAAAGGAAAACTAGCCTTGGCCATGGAAGAGTTTGCAGAAGAACAGAGAGGCAGCGGTGTGATGGAGAAATGCTGCCCAGAGTGCTGAGTAAGAGTGTGCAAAAATTAAAATGTAGAGTGGCTCAAAGTAAGATCTGACCCATGGGGGAAGAAGGTATCAGAGGACAATTGCAGAGGAGGTGACGTGGGAGCTGAGCCTTGGGGGGGGCAGTCTGGGGGCACCAGGAGGGCAGAGAGAGCCCCACAAGGGCAGGGGAACTGCTCATGGGTGACAAGCAGGACAGAGAAGGGGGTGGGCAATGCAACCAGCAGCCCCTGCCCCAATCCACTAAGCACATGTGTGGATGGATGGTCAGTCCACTGGTGGGCAGCTCTACTTCCCACTCCTTCTGTAATTGAACATTACACCCCAATACTCTGCCTGTCAGTGTAATCTGAGCAAACCTGATCAGTGAACAAGACATAACCTTCAAGTAGACTGATAAGACGAGTGGCATGGTCTTCAGCTGGCCACTGTACCTGACCAACAGTCATCAAGGACTCTCCAGAGCCTTTTGGCTGGGGACTGCTGACCTGTCTGGGGCCAGCTTGGCTCCCAGACAGTGGCTGGTAGAGTCAGCTGAGGGACTTCCCAGACACCAGCCCCTCAGATGATGAGTAGTGCCAGGGGTCCTCATGGAATTATCTAATTCTCATAACTAGAAATTGGTTGAGCCTGTGGCTTTGGGATCAAGAGCTGGGGCTTACCCTCCCACAGCTGGACCCAGGAGAGGTTTCTGAGCTCCCTTCTGGGATGGCCAGGGTGCCTCCTGCCCCTAACCAGCACAGTCTCTGAGAACTGGGGATGTTACTAAACTATTTGAGAAACTCTTTAAGAAGGTGAAGATAAATTGGCAAACTAGATGAAGGTGATAGCCCAAAGAGAGACCCAGAAAGATAAACAGAAGTGGGAGGAAGACACGGGAGGATGCCTTACTGGTTTCCCATTGCTGCTGTAACGGATCACAAACTGAGGGTTTAATACAATACAAACGTATGGTGTTATGGTTCTAGGGGTCAGAAGTCTCAGATGAGTGTTAGTGGCTGAAACCAAGGTGTTAGCAGGATATGCTGCACACAGAGGTTTTGGGGAGAATCCGTTTCTTTGCATTTCCAGTTCTGCTGGCTGCCGGCATTCCTTGGCTTGTGGCCACATTAGGCCAATCTCTTCTTCACATTGCCATCTCCTTTTCTGTAGTCAAATCTCCCTCTGCCTCCTTCTCATAAGGACACTTCTGATAACACTGAGCTCACCTGGATAATCCAGAATAATTTCCTTATCTCAAAATTCTTTTTTTTGTATTGAATAATAATAATAATTAATAATAATAATGCAAAACAAGTAACATTCACATTGTCAAATAAGAGTATGTCTATTATAGAATGCTTTGACTCTGAGGTTCAGGATGGAGTCATCAGTTAACTTCTTATTATTTTTTTTTCCAGAGTCTCAAAAAAGAGACAACTAATATTTAAAAATAAAAATAAAAGATAGTTTCAAAAAACAGGTCATGCCAAATCTTATAGACAATAGAAAAAGAGGAAATATTTCTTTTTCTTTTTTTTTTTTTTTTTTGAGACAGAGCCTCAAGCTGTTACCCTGGATAGAGTGATGTGGCATCACAGCTCACAGCAACCTCCAATTCCTGGGCTCAAGTGAGTCTCCTGCCTCCGCTTCCCAAGTAGCTGGGACTACAGGTGCCCGCCACAATGCCTGGCTATTTTTTGGTTGCAGCCACCATTGTTGTTTGGCGGGCCCGGGTTGGATTCGAACCCGCCAGCTCAGGTGTACGTGGCTGGCACCTTAGCCTGTTGAACCACAGGCACTGAGACAGAAAAAGAAGAAATATTTCAAAATCATTCTACTTGATCTGAATACACCTTATATTAAAAATGGAAAAAATACATTATTTTTAAAGAGAAATTACAAACATATTGCACTTATAAATAAGAATGAAATATCCTAAACAACATATCTCATCTCAAAATTCTTAATCCCATCAACTAAATGTCTTTGCCCATATAACATTCACAGGTTCTGGGGATTAGGATAAGGTGTCTTGCTCTTCAGCCTACCACAGATGCTAAATGCATCAACTTATTTATTTAATAGTTTACGTTTGATCACATATTCTGCCTTAGATTCTGGAGTTATTCTCATAAATGATACCAACAGGAATTATCCATAAATTTCACCTTCCAAAGTTTGTAGCCTAGCTGGGGGGAGAGATGGATTAGACTGGAGCAGGAACCCACCAGGAGCACAGGGGATGTAGCCTCCAACTTATATAGTGTCCAGGAGGCTAAGGGTGAGCTCATAAGTTTATAGGAGCGTTCATGTATCAACCAGAGCCCGGATGCTAGAAACTTTCACACAATGGATTTATACAGCACTTCTATGCAGAAGTCTCCTCTACCTCCAAAGGCAAACAGACTCTCCATAGGCTCCCGCTGTAGCCCCAGATGTTGTGGAAGCAGAATTTGAGGATGGGCTGAGAAAAGCTGATGCCCAAAGGTCAGAGAAGAGGAAGAGACACATACAATCCACCCCACAGAGAGCTGGGACAGAGAGCCCTGGGGGGAGGAGGAAAGGCAGGAAGACTGTGGTGGAGGGAGAGAGTCACGTGCCCCCTTCCCACCTCATCTTTCTTTTTTTTTTTAATTAGTATATTTTATTTTTAGAGCAGTTTTAAGTGTATGGAAAATGGTACAGAAAACATATAGAGTCGCCATATATCCTCTCTCTACTGACCTGCAGTTTCCCCTGTTAATAGCGTCTTGAATTGCTGCAATATCTGTCACAATTGATGGACCCATATTGACGCAGGATTACAAAGCCCACGTTTATATTAGGGTTCACTCTCCGCATCGTGCAGGTCTATGGGTTTCACAAATGTGTCATGTGTCCACCACCCCAGTATCATGCAGAACAGTTGCACAGCCCTAAATATTCGCTCTGCTCCACTTATCCGCCCCTCCATCCCTTTCTCCTACAACCCGCTGGCAACCAGGCCTTCTACGGTCGCCATAGTTTTGCCTTTTCCAGAATGTCACACAGTTGGAACCATACAGCATGGAGCCTTTTCAGAATATCTTTTTCACTTAGTAATATGTATTTAGAGTTGTTTCATGTCTCTTCGTGGCTTGTTAGCTAATTTATTTTTATTACTGAATAATATTGTACTGCATCGATACAACACAGTTTACCCCTTTATCTATTAAAGGACCTTGTGGTTGCTTTTGTTGCTTCTAATTTTTTGGCAGTGATGAATAATGTTGCTATAAACATTTATGTGTAGATTTCTAGATGGACGTTGAGTTTTCAACTCATTTGGGAAATACCCAGGGGCCCCCCTGCTGGATTATGTGGTAAGAACATGTTTGGTACTATAAGAAACTGCTGAACTTTCTTCTGAAGTGGCTGCACCCCTTTACACACCACGAGTGGTGAGTGAGCGTTCCTGTTGCTCCTCGTCCTCACCAGCATCTGGTGTCATCAGTGTGCTGGAGATCACAGGTGTGTCATGGCACCTCGTCGTTTAATCTGTAGTTCTTTCATGACACCATGTTGGGCGTCTTTTCACACACCTATTTGCTATCTAGATAGATGCATACCATAGATATAATTCAGTGACAAAGAGAAATGGGCTATCAAGCCCCCAAAAGACACAGGGGAGCCTGAAAAGCACATATATTTTCTTCGGTGAGGTGTCTGTTCGGATCATTTGCCCATTTTTTAATTGGGTTGTTTGTTTTTCAAGGGTTGAATTTTAAGAGTTCTTTGTTTATTTTGGATACCAGTCTTTTATCAGATATGATTTTGCAATTGTTTTCTTCCATTCTGTGGCATGCCTTTTCCTCCTTCGAACCATCCCACCTTTTAATTTCTTTTAGCTAATGAAAGTTTGAAGAGTGCGGAGTCTAAGAATAATTGAGGAAGAGAGAAAAGGGATTATAAGAAGTGGTGCTGGGGTTATGCCTTAACATTTACTTTAATTTCTTTTGAGAGATATGGGTAGGGAAAGAATCTCTTTTTTAAGCTTAATTTTAATACATGTGTATTATACATAATATTGTATATATATAATTTTGTATATAATATTGTATATATACAATAATAATAATAATCTTGTATATAATATACACAATATTATATACAAAATTATATATATACAATATTATGTATAATATATATCTTTTTCCATTTGAAAAGGCCATGCCTCAGAGTGGCCACGAGCTAGGTCTGCAGCATCACTGGGGCTGCACATCTATTGCAAAACTGGCCCCATTCTGTGTTATCTGTTCTTGTGTCTATTTCTCTATGACCCAGAAGACAGGGACTTACCTTATTCTTCACTCCTTCCCCGTGCCTGCTCTGTTGGTTTGTACTTAGTGGCAAGCGTGGGATGTAGAAAGGTCTTTAACAAAAATAAAACCAAAAGTATAATCTTCTCAGTGGCTTCCTGGCTTCCCTAGACTGACCTGAGGAAAGCTCCGAAGTCTAGCGTTACCGGACAAAGAGGTCTGGCCCCCTGTCACTGTCCATCCAGTAGACAGAGAAAGGGGATAGATGCAAGCCAGTTTTAATGGCAGAAAAGCCAGAAAATCTGGAGAACAGAGAGGAGTCTTTCAAATCTTTTCGGCCTCAGTTGCAATTCTAACAGTTTTTATAAAAAGATACTAGGAAACAGACCTAGACAATTTTTATTTTATTTTATTTTATTGTCTTTATTGTTAAATCATAGCTGTGTACAATAGTGCAATCAAGGGGTACAATGTGCTGGTTTCATATACAATCTTAACTATTTTCATCAAACTGATTAACATAACCTTCCTGGCATTTTCTTAGTTATTATATGAAGACACTTGTATTCTGCATTTAGTAAGGTTCACCTGTACCCTTCTCAGATGCACTGTAGGTGTGGCCCCACCAATTACCCTCCCTCCGCCCCAACCTCCTCTCTCCCCTCCCTACCCTTGCCCCTTTCCCCATATTCTTGTGTAATAGTTGGGTTTTACCATTCATACGACAGCTATAAATTAGGTTCAGAGTAGGGCTGAGTTCTTTGGATACTTTTTCTTCGCAGCCTTAAAGAAAGATGGAGACTTTACCTCTTTCATGTTTACATGGATGGAGCTGGAACATATTCTTCTTAGCAAAGTATCTCAAGACAATTTTAATTTTATCTAAAAGAATCATCAAAGAAAACAACATAAAAGTAGTCTTTGCTCTAACCAAGTAACAATGCTTGTTTTCTAAGCCAGTGTTTTTCAACCTGTTTTATCTCATGGGACGCTTCAACCTTTAAACTTCCATGACACACTTAAATTAGGTTGATCAAAATAAAGAGTAAAAAAAAGAATATGCTTACTGTGCTTTAAATTTCTTTCAAAGATAATTTAATTAATGATCTTTAAATATATTCATGGCACGTCAGTGTGCCCTGCATATTGGGTGAAAATCACTGATCTAAGTGTTACTACCTGCCCTGAAGTCGTCTGAGATAAACACCCTTACAATCACCGGAACCTTCAGGAACCTTCTCTGAACAATCACGGAAGGTGTGTGTGGAGGGAATATGGCCAAAGCAGGCTAACTCAGCTGAACTGCTTCAGCTTAGCTTCTCAGACTCCCTCTCGGAGGCCACTTTTCTGGCTTCCGTTCCCCACTCTTATTTTATTATTTCATATCTATGTAATAGATTTTAAATAGAAATAATTACTGTAATTTATTGCATTTGTCCAGGGATCAAACTTATCTGGGCAAGGAATAGGTTTAAAGTTACCCTCGGAACAACAGGCAGGACAAAGAAAACAAGGGGCATGCTGAACACAACAGCAGAGACCCTAAAAATAATGTCCTTCCCACTCTAGTGACTGAAGCTCTTTATCATCTCCACGCAGTTTTGCTGTCCACTGATCCTTCTCAGTTTGCTGTTTTTTTCAAGGGAATAAGGCTTGATGTGGGAATGATATAATCCAGCCAACTTGGTGGCTATGGGGGTGGTGAGCTGGACATCCCAGGGGAATGTATGCCTGTTTCACAAAGCAGGGCAAGGGGCCTCTTTTCAAACAATTCAGAATGTGGCCTAGTGTGACTCAAGAGATGGCAGGGCTTGCCATGACAGAGGTCAAAGGTCATCTGCTGAAGCTGCTGGAGGCCTTGTAAAGGTGGGAGGGCCGCCTCCGGTGGAGGGTCCAAGACCAGCTGAGTAAGTTCCTTGGTCTGGGTGGGTCCATTCGTGCGAGTCAGGATCTGGGAGATAGCGCAAAAACTACTCCAGGGTAAGGAAGCACACAGGCAACTGTGATTATCAAGCAAAGGAGGGGACAATGGCTGATTCCGATCACTATTTTAGCTAAACCTGCTTCTTCTCGTGCTGCACCCCTTCATTAGTTCGTAAGGCTGGTTTCACTAGCATTCCTACTGAGCAGCTCCCCTCCCTCCAAGGCCCCTCTCTGCCCTCTGAGTCTGCCACTCCCACGGTCAGTTCTTTCTCTATTGTTGCATCCCCTCTGCCCCTCCACCAGCTGGTGTAATTGTTCCCCAGATGCACTCACTCAAAGCCATTCTTTGCAGGAACCAGGGAAATTAGAATTAAACAAAATCCAAAGGGGGAAAAAAAGAAATCAAAACATCATACAGAAAAGTGAAAAAACAGAATGAATGAAAGGGGATGAAATGGAGAAGTATTTGTGTTTATATACACTGGCATTTTAGGAAAGTCAATGGATTTGGAATCGTTAAAAAAAATGTAATCTCAATCAATAACTATGTCCTTGAGCAAGTTACTGTCTCAGTCCTCGGATTCAGCATCAATAAAAAGGGCAGATAGGCCATTTAATTTTCAAAGACCTTTCCACATTGTATCTTTTCAGAAAGGGCAGCATTTTCTGGTTCTTCTAGAAGATGGCTGTATCATTTAAAAAGAAACAAAAATAACCTTGTTTGGTTTGTTTTCCCTAAGCAATTCCTGAAGTTGTCACTAGATGGCAGACCAAGACCACACTGGTGCAGTGCAGGGCGCCCCTCAGTTCTGCATGCAGCCCAGGCAGTAGCAAGCTAGCAAGCCACCTCCCGCAGGCATCTGATTAATAATAGGGCTGTAATTATCTTTACACAATCCCGACTGCAGCGGGGTTGTAGCCTAGCTGTTAAATTAAACTGCACAAATAAATATGCTGGGCAACTCAGCCCTGCCAGTAGTCCCCACCCCGGGTGGCTTCCAAGCTGATTAACATATCAAAACACAAATTCAACCCTCCCACCTCCCTTCATTTTCATAACAAAAGGGCCCCCCTTTCATCTCCCCAGCAACCCAATCTGTATTTAAATAGCTCTGTGAAGACTGATAACGTTATTACTTTATTTCCCTGAGTCTAGCCCCGGGGATCTCGCCAATCTGTCTCCTCAGGAAATGGGATGGATGTGTTTTATTAAGAAGATGAATCACACTCCCACCCCCAGCTGCCTTAAACTTGTGGCTGTTGGGTGTAGGTGAGAAGGAAAACCATGCAGGAAGTCTTTCCCAAAGACTCCAGCCATCACAGAGCAGTCGTGCTGTGTCTCTGAACAATGCTTGATGTCCCAATGATCGTGGGTTAAAATGAAGTAAACAAAAAATTAAAACCAAAGCACAAGTGAAATCTGACCTCTGGATGCACAGCGCACAGGTTGTGGCCTTGGGCATTGGTTGGAGTTATTTCCTTAGAGCCCTGAGCACAGAGTCAGCTTAGAAGGTGGGAGGTTTCCTAGAGAGTATCTCATCCCAGGCTTCAGGACCTGCCCAGTGCCCTTAAGTGATTTCTCAAAATGTCACGTGCATGAACACCTCTGAGAAGAGTGTCCGTTGTTCTCATCCAGGTCAAAAACCTCAAGAACCAACGTCTCTCCTTTAGTCCCTTGCAACCTGTTCATTTAAGGATGAGGAACCCAAGTCCAAAAAGAGGAAGAGGTTGCCCAAGGTTCCAGACAGAGTCCTCTGCAGAGTGGGACAAGGGCTCTCTGGTCTCCTAACTCAGCCACATCTGATCACCTCTCCTTTAACCTCCTTGCACCTCAGTCTCTCCCTTCTCTAGACCCAGCACAGTGCCTGGTGCAAAGCAGGTATGCAACAACCCAGAGTTGAGCAAATGAGAGAGGAGATGCACAGAAAAATGCAAAGTGGCAGCTTAGGTCAGAGAGAGAGGCTGGCACCCATGGATGGTCCCTAATAGGACGGGGGTGGAACAAGTCCCACCTAATGGCTGGTTGAAGGAGAGGAGGCTCCCGGCCTCTCTGGGGGTCATTTGCAGTGTAACCCTTAAGTTGGTGGCAGTGGAAATTTCAGGGAGCACAAAGCTGAGGCTTCCAGTCCAGTACCTGCCCCGAGCCCTCTTTTTCCAGTGCACGCTGACCCAGGAGCCCAGGAGAAGGCAAAGCAGGCAGCGCGCACGGTGCAGGGGAGCAGCCCTCTCATATTCTGATCAGGGCATGACAATTGGTGCTATGGTTTAGACCATGGAAAAGCTTCACTTCCACAATGCAATGCGTGCCAGGAACCTTCAGGACCATATTTGTGGAAAGGAAGTAAGGGCTTCCCCATTGTCCACAGAGCCCTCATCTTACTCTTCGGTGTGTCCCGCTAGAGAGAGCCCCTCTCCTTTTCTCTCAGCAGGGGAAGCCCTGGGACTAAGTAGAGAGAGTGTGTGTGTGGGGGGGGTGACTTGGGCTGGGGGGAGGACGCACTTGGAGAAGGAGAGACACAGACTCATAAAGGCAGGCAGGACAGGAGAGCAGGGGACTCCGAGAACAGCAGAAAGCTCCCGAGAGAATAGCACCTTCCTTCCCAGAGTTTCAGAGGAGGCTTTCTTCTTGCAGCCCCCTCCATTCTCTCAGACCACACTCCTCCTTTGCTCTCACGTGGGAGAATGGGGAGCCACCTTTCTCTCTTTTCACTTCTGGGAAGGACGGCTAAAGGCACCCAGGCTGTGCCAAGGGACAGCTCAGCAGGGCCCCAGGCATCAGTGCAGCACCTGGCCTGTTTCTCCCTTAGGATGGGATGGGGAAAGGACGCCCAGGTGGGTGTTGGGGCGTAGTCACCCAGGGCTTCAGTTCCTTCCCACTGAGCTCCTCGATGGCTCGTGCATTTATGCATTCCACAACTATTCATTAAGTCTGTTGTGTACAGAGTATTACGTTAATCACTAAAGAAGCACACGAAGGAAGAAAAGAAGATGATAAAGCCTTACATTGATTAAACTCCAGTCCTAGAGCTGTAAGGCAGCTCAGAGAGGCTCAGGCGTCTTCTCTCTTACATGGCCAAGAAGTGGGAGGGAAGGGGACCCACAAGACCCTGACAATCTAACTGCAGGTGAGGTAGTGAATTGGGAACTGGGTTTCTGTTTTTCCTTTCATATCAGGAAGCTCTCCTGCAAAATGACACATGTGTTCTATTTCTCAGGATCCTCATTCTCCTGATAGCCCTATGATGTGGGGCTGTGACGCACCTCTTCTTAAGCTATGCCCTAACTCCATCTCGCTACGGGCTTTCAGCACTCTCCCTTTAAGATAGGGAGTTCAGCTGCAAGAGTCGAGTAATAAGTGCGGAACCCCAGCTCCCCCTTGTAAGCACTCCCGTTAACAGGTGTTGGCTCTTGTGACAGTCAGTTTGTGTTAAGGACTCCCCCTCTGCTACTGAAAACCCCTTATTAAAGGTTTCCACCCCTGTCTGTATGGGTGCAGAGACTTTGAGATGTGAGCTTGCATAAAGGACCCTTGCTCAATTTGGACGCAGTGTGGTGGCGTTTCTCTATTTCACTCACTTTGGGTATAACACTTACAGAGGCTAAGGCTGGCCAGAAGAGTCCCATCAACTGTGCAAAATGTAGACCAGGGCCACTGACAGATGGGAGAGGTGAAGGGTTGGGAACTACAGATCCTAATGGTGGGCAGTTATAGGGGGAGAAGCCCAAATGAAAACTTAGGGGAAGTGGGCATTGGGCCGTGGGGTTAGGTCCGCAAGAGAAAAAAGGCACTGCCCGAGGAGGGTGGCTAACAGGAGGGTGGGCTGTGCAGTTAGACTACGTGGGTTCAAACCCCAACTCTGTCGCATTCAAGGTGCGTGTTCCCTGGAAAGTCACTTAGCCTTCTTGAAATGGAAATACTGGTACCTTCTACGTGAGATTATTGAGGGTCACATGAGAACACAGGATGTCTGGCTCATGTCAAACACTCCATAAACATTGGCTTCTTTCACTAAAATCAAAGGGAATTGAAAGTGTGGGGGTGATGTTGGGGGACAGCCTTGAGGCACGGCCCACCTGTCAGAGGCTGGCATCAGAGGCCAAGAGGGAGTGTCCTAAGGGCCCTGTGGTCACAGGAGAGGGGAGGGAGGTTTAATCCAGGCTGTACCACTGTCCATGCTTTGTGGCCTTGGAGGAGTCACTCTCTCCTGGACTTTAAAGGAAGGGTTGGCTCAGGAATTCCCTTGGGATCCTTGCATATTTCACATTCTATGGGGGCTCCAGAGAGAAAAATGAAAGTTGGGGAGAATGAGGGAGGAGTGACATGTCCTGCCAGCCCCAGCGGGAAGCAGGACAATTTGTTTTTAAAACTGTGAGGAGAAGAAACATGCATTTATACTTTATTTTATAACTACATAGTTACTTTTGCTGGTGTTCTTTTTTTTTTTTTTGCAGTTTTTGGCCGGGGCTGGGTTTGAACCTGCCACCTCCAGCATATGAGGCCGGTGCCCTACTCACTGAGCCACAGGCACCGCCCTGGGTGTTCTTTTTTTTAATGTGGACTTGAACTTTCCTCTGTTCTTATTCACTTTCAACATGACTTAATTCCTTAAGTATTTTTCATAAGGTGAGTACAGTAATGCATGAATTCTCTCAGCTTTTATTTATCTGAAAACGTTTTTATTTTGCCTTCACTTTTGAAAGATAGGCTTTCTGGATATAACATTCTTGGTTAAAAGTTTTTTTCTTTTTAATTCCTTTCTGCCATTTGAATATGTCACACCACATTCACTACCTTGTTTCTGGTGAGAATTTAGCTATTAACCTTATGGGGGTTCCCTTTTCTGTGATAAGTCATGTTTTCCATACTACTTTCAAGATTTTCTCCTTGTCCTTGTCTTTCAGTATTTTTACAGTATTTTTACTGTCCTTGTCTTTCAGTATAAATACTGTGATGTATTTAGATGTAGATCTCTTTGCATTTAACCTGCTTGATGTTTGTTGAGCTTCTGACACCTGTACATGTACCAAAGTTTTATAGTAAATTTGGGATGTGTTGAGCCATTATTCCTTGGAGTATTTTCCTGTTCCTAGCTCTTCCCATTAAAGCATATGTTAGTGCACTTAAAAATATCCTACATTTATCTGAGACTCTGCTAATTTTTCTTCGTTCTATATTCTCTCTGTTCTTCAGATTTTATAATCTCCATTAATCTATCTTCAAATTCACTTATTCTTTCCTTTGTCCATTCAGATCCGCTACTGATTCCTAATAATACTCTTTCATTTTGGTTTAGTTTTCATCTTAAGAATTTCCACTTGGCACTTTTTTTTTTAATTTCTACCTGTTTTTTTTCTTTTTTATATTCCATTTGATAAGCTATTTCTTTTATTATTTAAGCATGATTTCTTTTAGCTCTTTGAACATATTTACAATGGCTACTTTGAAATCTTTGTCTATTGAATCTGACATCTAGTTCCCTTCACAGGCATTTTTTTGTTGTCTGCTTTGCTTTTCTCCTTGTGAATGGTTTGCACATTTGTTTCTTTGCATATCTTATAACTTTGTGCTGAAAATTGAGTGCTTTAGATAGCAACTCTGGATAGTGATTCCCCTCTCCAACTCTAGGTCTTGTGCTTGATGTCCTTTGAGAGTCTGCTTTGTGACTTGCTAGGCTATTTTAGCTAAGTTAGCTCCCCCTGCAGTGTTAAGCCTTTGATGCATTTTGCTCCTCAACAGGCACCTTAGGATGCCAGTAGTTTTAGCAGAGCTCTCTTTGCTCTTTACCTGATCTCTCTGTTATCTGCCTTATTCGGTATTACACCCAAATAAGCTCTGCTAATTACTGGCTGCATACTTTATGGTTTTCAACAATGCTCCAGGGCATAAGTTGCTCCACAGTTTTATCCAATTAAATTCAAGAAGGGGTAGTTTTTGACTCTAGTCTTTCAGGGTTGCTTTGACCCCCAAATGTGTGTTTCTTAGCTGTCTTTTTCCCTAGTTCTCTCTGGTGGACTAAACTCATTGTTCGTAATAGGAAAAACTAATTGTTTTTGAGTACACCCTTAGGCTTGATCTTCCCAGTACACTGTTTCCAATAAAGGCAATTTCTTTTTCTTCCCGGGGAAGCTTTGGAGCTCTCTCCTGCTATGGGCTACCTCTTTGCTAGGTAAAATATCTGAGCCATTACTCTGGACACTGAGCAGGGTGATAAACTCTGTCTTCTTAGCTTGCTTCTCCCAACATGAAACCTTTGTCCTACAAATGAGCTGAGGTTAGAGTGATTGGAGCTTCAGTAGTCTCAGCTTGGGTGAAGACTTTGTCCAATATATCCTCCACCTGTATATGTGTGTGGGGGGGGGGAAGGGTGTTATTTTAAAGAATTGGCCTATGTGATTATGAAGACAGGGTAGTTCAAAATCTGCAGGATGGGCCAGCAGTCTGGAGACTCAGGGGAGAGCTGATGCTACAATTCAAGGTCATCAGACCAAAACCCAAGAAAAAAAGACACCTCCATCCCCACCACCATGTTGGGTTCAAGTCTAAAGGCTGTCTGCTGTAGAATTCTCTCTTGCTTGGCAGAGGTTAATCTTTGGTTCTATTTAGACCTTCATCTGATTGGAGAAGCGTCCACATAACTAAGGCAAATCTGTTTTATTCAAAGCCCACCAATTTAAATGTTAATCACATCCAAAAATGCCATGATAGAAACATCCCGAATAATGCTTGAACACATATCTTGGCACTGTGGCCTATCTAAGCTGATGTATAAAAGTAACCATTGCATGTGGTAACTAACACTCTCTTGGGACTCTGAGGAGAGGCAGCCCTGTCTTCCTAATCACACCCACTAGAGTAGAGCTTCCCTCAAGCTGAACTGGAGGTGGGAGCAGATTGTGCCTCAGCACCACAGACCCTCACCATTCTCACTGCATTTTAGTAGATTTTTGCAAATGTTTCTCTATTTACTGTTTGTCCTTAGAACAGTTTTCAGAGATTTTTAAGTTTTTTTTCTTTTTTTATAGCTTCACCAGGTTTGCTCATCTTGCTAGGGAGTGGATCTACAGAGCTCCTCATGCCACAGTGGGACACCTTAGTCCAGGGTTCCTTTCCAAATCAGGAAGAGGTTTGTAACTGAACTAGCCAGCATAATAAAGGATGAAAGAGAGAGAGGCACGTTAGCAGGATTTACCAACAGGAGCAGGAAACATGAGCAGAGGCTCATTTTCAGCAGAAAGTTGCTGAGGAATAGGAATAGTAGGCGTCAAGGCCAGATATGCATCCTAGCCAGGTCCAAAGAACCAGCAGGACTCAGTGTAGGCCAGGCCAGCCCATGCCAGGCAAGGTGTGTGTGCCAGGGATATGAGGGGATGCTGGCCAGGATGACTGACATCACCTGAGTCAAAAGTAATTTCCAGTGTCTTCCATTGTTGACCTGTAGACACCAGACTCCAGCATGCCTGGGACAGGTTTGTTCTGGGCCACTCTGCCCATTTCCAAGACGCCAATCTCCAAGCATTGATATACGTGAAATCACAGCCTGTATGCTGGAGTTGTTTCTTGCACTGTTTTATAATTTACCCATCCACCCATCCATCTGTGCATTAAAACTTTATTAAAGTTTTCCCTGAGAAGCTTCCTGAAGAAAATAAGTTAAGTCTGACTCTGTCACTTAAGGCCCCCCTGTAGGAGTTCAAAATGTCCACAGGCCAATTTCAATGCACTCTGATAAGGCCAAAAAGATAGAACACCCAGCACTCACCTAGTTGGGAATTGGGGATCAAAACATCCTACTTCGACTGTTTCTGAGAATAAATAGGAATCAGCTAGCCAGATTTTTAAAAAGCAGAGTGGTCAGGCATAGTGGCTCATGCCTGTAATCTTAGCACTCTGGGAGATTAAGGTGGGTGGATTGATTAAACTCAGGAGTTTGAGACCAGTCTGAGCAAGAGCAAGACCCCTTCTCTACTAAAATAGAAAAATTAGCTGGGTGTCAGGGCAAGTGCCTATAGTCCCAGCTACTAGGGAGGCTAAGGCGAGAGGCTCACTGGAGCCCTACAGTTTGAGGTTGAGCCCCCCCATTTCATAGCTGCAGCCAGCTTCTCCTCCCAAGGGCCAAGGCCTCCGCCAGCTAGGACTTCCCAGCTCAGCTCAGCTCCGCCCATTAGCCCACTGCATATCCCCAGTTCTGACCCCAGTGGGGCATCTGGGCACAATGACCCTGGGGGTGGCCTGCGAACCAGCAAGATCTAATACCATGTCCTGCCTGGGCCCAAGCAGGCTAACGCTGGGGCTTGGCTCAGGGCGATTACGTCTGCGCAGAGCAGGAGGAAATTGCACTGTCTGTCACTGTCACTGCTATCAATGGCAAACACAAACACTTCAGAAGCCGAGATGGATAACTCTGACTACCCGCAGTGCCCAGAGGGCTGCTTGGTGCCTGTTCGGAGTCCTGGGGACGCTTCCATCACCCTGGCACTGTCTTATCTTTGTGTTCCCTCAGAATCTCCAGGGTGTTGAGTTTGAACCTGCCTTCCACTGAGTCCTGCAGCCCAGCGGGGAAGAGGCCCGACAGCAGGGCTCCTGTGTGTAAATTAAAAGCACCGCGGCAGCCACGCAGCCTTTATCTCTTCCTTCCGATTCCATCTTCCTGTCAGTCCTGTGTCGCAGGCACGATGGATTTTGATATTCCCGTGTCACAGGTGAGGAACATGGGCCCAGAAGAGAGACACTCAGTGACATGAGGCCATGAAGAGAAAGAACAGAACATCAAACCAGGCACTCTGACTCCAAGAAGAAGAAGCTTTGCACCCTGCTAGTGCCTTTGGTCTGACAAGGAGGGCCAGCAAACTTAGGGAAAATAAAGGAATCTCAGGGGTCTGGAGACCTTGGGTGGTCACCATCTGTGTCTGGAATCCCCTTAGACCACTCCGTGTGCTCCCAAGACTCCTGGGGCCCCTCTGAGCAGGCCGGAGTGCTGGGAGGTACCACTGAGAGAGCCCCTTAGAGTGTTGGGAGTTCTAAGTAGAGTCACCAGGGCATGTGTCTCCTGTTGAAGGGGCCACAACCACTATATTTTCAGAGAAATTAACAGCAGCTTAGATTCACTTTCCATGTAGCCAGGTCCATCTCCAGAACCACTCCTCACATCCTGTTGAAGGGCCGGGACACAGGCAGCTGAATCTCTGAGGGAGAACTTGATGGTGTGATTAAAGGGTGCTCTTGGAGTGCCACTGTGTGCAGTGTCGCAGCCTCATCCTGCTTTGAAGGAGGAGGGGGCCATCTATGTCCAGCTTCCCCTTCTCATCCTATTTCCAATTTCCTTGTTACTAATCCTTGCTCGAGCCAAACTGTACCACATCACATGTCACAGATTGGAGCCTTTGGGGGACAGAGCTCCCTGCACCCCTGTACTGCAAACCTATGAGGTTTTGCCCTCTATTTATTCTAGTCTATTCTTCCAGGCTTACAGGGAACTTGGCAGCCACCTTGAAACCCCCACTCTCCTTCCGGCCTCTGGGCTCCTGCAGCTATTTTCCCACTGTCCCCCCTATTCTGTCTTCTTTCCCTTTCATTTTCTAACCCATTAATGTGGTAGTGACACACATGTCCTCTCCCATGGGGGTCTGGTCATTTGGTGGCCCCTTCAGTGTCTGCCATGCTCACCGGAGGGTCTGCAGGAGCACTCCGTGAGGGGAGGAGGGCAGGAGCAGCTTTTAATCCTCCTTAAAGGCGTCTGTGTTGAGGCTCTGAGCAGAGCTTAGAAGACTGGAATTCACCACACCTTCACAGAGTCGTGTTCCTGCCACTGCTGCTCGGCCGGCCAGCACTTACCGTGTACTTTCCATGTGTTGGGAGCTGCTGTCGCCCTTGCTAAATGTCTTCAAGTCACAACTTTACATTCTTCTCCACTGTCTGTGGCGAGTTTGTGGGTGGAAGAGCAAGAGATCTGTCTAAGCTCATGTACAGCAGTGAGAGCCAACATTGAATTCAGATTTCCTTGGCTCCAAATCTCACATTCTTCCCTGCACCCTTGGAAAGATGCCAGTGAACCCTCACCCCTCCCCTTTGTTTCATCGGAGGATCGCTTTGGAAATGGACACATAAGCAGAATCATACACGTGGGGACTGTTCCTCTCCAACACAGACTTCAGTCTCCACTTATTGATTTGTCATCTGAACATTTGTCTAACTTCTTGGGTTTTCATCATGAAACACAGAACATCTCATCTTGGAATTTTCTTTGGATGCATTCCCATGGTTCTACCATTTTGTCAACCTTAGAGCTTTCTGCTGGAACTGGGACTATTATACCCACCTGGGACGTGGGCAAACCAGGACAATAGGATCATAGTGGTTAAATAATGCTTTGGGCCCTTCCTCTCTCAGAAATAAATGTCAGTAACATCCAGGTCAAGCCTGTCTGCTGTATGAGGGGTAGACATCCAGCCTAGAGAAGAGGAAAAACCAAGGGCTGACTTCAGCCACCTGCGTTGTGTAGAGACTTGATAAGACTAGTGATGGAGGGCGAACCCAGAAGAAGCAGAGCCAGTTGGTGCAAATTATAGATATAATTTGAGCATTGTCTTAGCTGGATCTCTTGCACCTGCCCCCACACCAAGAAGCAGACTTGAGATAAGGATTGAGGGCAAGTAGTTAATTTGGTAAATATGGGGGTAGCAGAAGGGGAGGGAAGGCAGCTAACAAAGAGGAGCTATTAAGCTGGATACCATTGAGGGGGTGACATGCTTATTGCCCCAGGGAGGGTCTCATTATTGGTGTAAAATGCTCACCAGAGGGAAAGGGGCTGGGTATTCACAGGCATTTCTGAGTTAGTGCACAAATTAGGTCTTAGCAGCCCAAAGCAGACTAGAAGGAGTACAGGTGGTGGCCTTTGGAAGTAACTGGAAGTGTAAGGGGATTCTGAGGGATTGCATGAAGGATCATAGCTGCCCCCCGTAAGAAGGATCATAGCTGCCCCCCGTAAGCATTGTGTAAAACCTGTCTAATGACTAAAGTAATCCCACAGAGGAGTAGGCTCTCCTACCAGTGGTCAGTTCCCCATCATCAGTCATGTTTAAGAAGGGGCCACAGAGACAGAGGAGGGGTTCCTGTGCCAGGCGGGAATATGAGCCAGATGTTCTTTCAAACAGAGATTCTACAAGGAAAGTCCTTGTGCCACAAAATACAAGCCCTTTCTCTTGATCTTACAGGCTAATAATCTAAATTTCCAAGACATCTACTTTTACGTCCAAAGTAGAATTACCAGTGCCTGGACCACTGAGCTATTACACCTTACCAACAGTTTGGGTCCATATTCTCTATTTTATTCATCACAATTATTCATGAGGCTGTTTTTTTGTTTTTTACCCTCCCTCCCCTTCTAGAAAGTTAGAATGGATAGGAGAGGCGGGGTCATTGCTCCATATGATTGGACTATGATTTTAAAAGTTTGCAAATTCCTGCTCCCAAGTTACTTTTAAGTCTAACTTGGACTTTGGGTATTTTCAAAACAAATAACTCTTTGATCCTACTGGGTGGAGTGAGCACTGCATGCAGGTGGTTGCCTTCCCGTTGCTTCAGGCATCCACTCAATAAGAACGGCTACCATTTGGGGAGCAAATGCTGTCCTCCATGTACTGTTTAGAGGTGCTTTGCCCTTTGCCTTTGTCTTAATCCTCACAACCCCAAGAGTGAGGCACCCTATATGTCCCCATTTTAAGTGTGGAATCTGAACCAAATGAGAATTTAAACGCAGATTAAAAAGTCTTAAAATGTCCCTGATCCATTCAAATGTGAGGTGGCCTGCCAAGCCACTCCCAGATATCTCATTCGGGAAAGAGACAAGGAGGTTCTACAAAGAATGTTGGAGCAGGGACATACATATTTAGGGAGTCACAGTGTGATCTGAGGTCACGGTCCTGCATTAAAGAGCATAAACTAGGAACATACACACCCTGTCCAGAGCGAGGACAGCGACTTGAGAAAGCAATCAGATGGGCTTGATTAAAATGCAAAATGAGCACCTCTTTTGATCAGCAAATTTACTGATAGTAATCCACCCATGGGAAGAAAGTCTCAGTTTATAAGGGCAATCACGGGGAGTGGGGTGGGGACTGCAGCATATTTTACGTTAGCAAAAAAAGAAAACCGTTTCAATGTCTACCCATAGAGGAATAGATGGGTAGAATGTGGTGCATCCAAACAACAAAATATTACATGGTGATACAAAGACTGTTACAAATGCCAGTAACTCATCATACAGTGCTCATTATAGCATACTCAATAAATTTGTACTGTTTATTATCTCTCAGTTACACTTCGATAAAGCTGTTTAAAAATAAAAGAGACCCCGTTAGATCTATGTGTATTGACCAAAATGACGTCCGTGATGTATATCTTAGTGAATAAAAGCAGCCTTTAGTGTAAAGTACATGGTCTGATTCCATTTGGGGCTTCAAATATTGGGCACAGCCGTACACGCGTCCAGACATGTGTTTATGTAAGGAAAGTGTGAAAGGTCATTCCTTACAATTGGTAGGAAGACTATTACACTTTTCTTTATATAGCTCTCTACTATTTGACTTTTTACAACAAGCTTGTATTGCTTTTGTAATAAAAATAAATTGTACAAACCCAAAAGAGTCCGTGAATTACCACAGAAGCACAGCCCAGCTACTGGGCTAACTAAAATCTGTCTTGAAGAAAACAGGTGCCTGGGGCCTTCACTGTCCCTTTGGGCTGACAACAGACACTGAGGCAGGGACTGGCTTGACCCTGGCTGCTGGGCAGCCTGAGTTTAGAATAGAAACTTAAAGGTCAGTGGCAATAGAAAATATATTTCCCTTCCAAAATGTCTGCATCATAAAATATGGGATTTTAATAAATTCACCGGGCGGGAATTATTAGTAGGCTGAGCCTTTATTGCTGCCTCAGGCATCCGACTGACCCCACCAAGACCCCACTTTCCTTAGCGATGGCAGGATGATTTTCCATTTCATAATCTTTTCTCTTATTGTGAGAGGGAAAATAAATTCCCCAGGTGGCCTCCCTACAGCCCCAGCTCAGCAGGCCCATTGAGAACAGGATTTCGCCTATTTATTCAGCCGGGAAACATTTATTGAGCACCATTTTCCTACCTTTATTATTTTGCTTTGTATCAGGCACTAAGGATTCAAGAATTCCAAGAAATGTTCTGGAAAACACACTTAAAAGTGAAGTTAGCGAACAAGCGAGAATGGGAGGCTGACTAGGACCAAGCAGAGCTTGAAAACATTCATTTATTCACACATTCATTCATTCATGCTAAAGAACATTTCAAAAACAGAGATCTTGGGCTTAGAGGTGAAAAAAGAATGGTGACATTTCCGGTGGAAGAAAAATAAGGGTAGTTCGTCATGGCTCTTGGCACTATGAAGGGAACAGAATAGAACACAATGTGAGGGAGACTTTTTCAGCCCCTGGAATTGGCCAGTAGTGGGGCAGTGTCCCCAGGGGTGTGCCGTAGAAGAGGGAAGCCATTGCTGAGAAGAGGTACCATTCTTCATCAGGGAGCTTCATCAGGTACCATAAGGGGCTCTCTAAAATCTGCTGTGTCTTTGCCTGGTGGAATGACATTATCAGAGCTGACCTGTGACACTTCCCAGCCAAGCTGCAGCCCCACTATGGGGCTCTAAGCTAAGGCCCTTTCTTGTTTCTCTATCTAAAAAGGAATCCCTATGTCTGGGGTCACCCGGGCATATATCCTAGTGGCTATCCAGAGGAATGGTCAGGAATAATACAGTGACTCTGATGGGGGATTGTGCCAGGCAAAGCAGGAAGCCATTGACACTGCCCATGTATTGGTTCAAGGAAGGTTCGCTAAGCACCTGCCATCACCAGGCTGTGCTCCCAGTGCAAGGAGTAGAGCAGGGAGTGAAGTTTCTTCTGGGAGAGGCTGTCATTCTAAAGAGGGAGATAGACAATGAGCAAATACAATGTCAGGCAAAGGCAAACAATAGGAAGAAAGAGAAGACGGAGTACAAAGGTAAAGATTGGGAAGAGATGGGCGGTGCCTGTGGCTCAGTGAGGGGGGCTCCAGCCCCATATACCGAGGGTGGCGGATTTGAATCCGGCCCGGCCAAACAGCAACAAAAAAATAGCTGGGCATTGTGGCGGCACCTGTAGTCTCAGCTACTCTGGAGGCTGAGGCAAGAGAATCGCCTAAGTCCAGGAGTTGGAGATTGCTGTGAGCTGTGACACCATGGTACTCTACCAAGGGTGATAAAGTGAGACTCTATCTCTTAAAAAAAAAAAAAAAAAAAACACTGGGGATAGGGGCTGTTTTAGATACAGTGGTCAGATAGCAATCCACCCCATGGTTTCTATGGAAGGTTTCAGGACCTTCTACAGGAGCTTAGAGCTCAGTGAGAGGAGGGAGCATCATGCAGGCATCTCTGAAAAGGACATCCTGGACAGTGAGGACAGAAATGCAGCCTCTCAACAGGAATGTGCTTGGAAATTGTGAGAGATAGCAAGACATCAGTGTGGCTAAAACACTGTAAATAAATATGTGCATAGTAGTCTACTTGGGCTGCCATAACCAAAGACCGATAAGTGGGTGGGCTAAACAAGAGACACATATCTTCTCACAGCTCCTGCTGGCAGAGTAGGTTTCTGGGGAGATCTCTCTCCTGTATCACAGACCAATACTTTCCTTTGTCCTCACATGGCCTTTTTCTGGATGTACAGAGAGCAAATGAGCTCTGGTGTCTCTTTCTCTTCTTATAAGGGCACTGGTTTTATTCAATTAAGGCCCCATCCTTATGATCTTGTTTAACCTTCCTTGCCTCTTTACAGGACCTGTCTCCAAATCCAGTCACAGTGGAGGTCAGTGCTTCAGCTTCTGAATTTGGGGTGGTGAGGCATGATGTAGTAGTGATCGAGGGAAGAGGGATAGTTATGAAACAAGATGGGATTGATACAGTTTGTCCATAAACACATGGCATCGATCCAGGAGTGTGGGAATGTGAGAAGGACACGAGGGGCAGTGAGGGATAACACACAGAAAGAAATGAGCCTTGCAGGGGCTGTGGCATTGGGCTGGTAAGAGGGGTGGGATCCAGGGCACAAGAGAAAGAGCCGGCCTCAAACAGGATCAGGGATCACTTGAGCTGCACCTGTGGGTTGGGAGATGGCAGATTTCTCTGCCAGTTGCTTTATTTTCTCAGTGACATCAGACTCAAGGCCCCCAACAAAGACTGAATGGATGTTCTGTTAGAGACTGTAGGGCAGAAGAAAGGGTGTGAAGTCATCTCAGAGAAGAAGTGAATGAATTGGTCTGGGAAATGCAGTAATATTGTTGAGCAGAGTACCAAGGGACTACTAGATGTTTGTGGTTGCAATTTAAAGTGAGACCAGTCAGGACGACAGAGTACTTTTCTTGAACTGCTTTCCCTTCTCAGGGAAAGAGAGGAAGATCATTGTCTCTAGCAAGGCTGGGATTTAGTCAAGAGAGAGGAAGAAAGGGTAGCTATGGTGATGGGCTGAAGCTCAGCTGGGTAAGAAGGGGCATGAGGGTATGAAGCTGGGGGTGGAGAAAGATGGTGGGTTCTTCGCAATGGCCAAAGGGGAAGATCATTAGCTCTATTTTATTGATAAATAAACTGAGGCTCAGAGGAATAATATATCACTTATCTAGTCAGTAGAGGAGGCAAGTTCCAGAGACCTTAGAATATGAGTGCCGGAAGGTGAGAGACTCAGAGAGCAACGTGTATACAGAAGAGACATCACCCTGCCCTCTCTCTCCCTTGCTCTGTCCATCTCTTCCCTCTCAGGGGTCTCAATAGGGTGGCCACGTGTCCAAATTGCCCAGGCCTGAGGGGTTTCCTGTGACATAGAACTTATAGTACGAAAGGTGAGACAGTCCCAGCAATCTCATACACACACACACACACACAGAGGGAGAGACAGAGAGAGAGAGAGAAATGGTTAAATTAGGAGAACCTTCTGCTGGCAGGCAGAGAGACCCCTGTCTCTGGCACTGAACCTGTCTCTTTCCTGCAGTCGTTAGTGTTGGAAGTGTATGGACAGAGTTAGGGCCAATAATTACACTCTGTGCACCATTTAATAAGCAAAATGAAAGTACATTCCTTTAAATAAATAACCTCCAAGTGGCTCAAAATTCCAAAGGTATCAAAGGGTAGACAGGGAAAGGTCTCCTGTCCTCCAGCCAGAGGCCGCCACGTTGTCAGTTTCTTGTGGGTCCTTCCAAAGATGCTGAATTTGCTCATCTAATCTACATTACAGCATCTTGCTCTTTACACATAATGAAAGATCATGTCTAATTCTCTAATATTCATAAAGCGAAGCATCCCCCCCAGAATATAAGCTCTGGAGGGCGGCGAGTTTTGCCTATTTAGCTCCCATTATGTCTTCAGCCCCTAGAACTCAGTCCCTGACACAAAGGAGGGATCAGAGCATGTGGAAGGAGCCGTGTGAATCTTCTGCTCTTACTGGCCGTCTCAGGGACGGGATGTGCCACAATGCATTTATTGGCTCCTTTTATGTTTTCAGGTTGTCTGCATGCTTTTGATCTCACCATTAATGCCACCGTGAATAAAAATAACTGTACACATATGCTACTTTGCATGTGCATGAGCCCATCTGTAGGAGAAATTCCTAGGAGTGAAATTGCTGAATCCAGGTTATATGCATTTGCAATTTTGATGGATATGGCTAAGCTATACTCTCTGTAAATTATCAACACTTTTATGAATTACCCCACATCTTTGCCATACATTTTAGGTACCATTGCTTTTCTTGTTATACACATAGCAACAGACCCGCTCCCCAGTGGGCTTTTCTGAGCATCATCCAGCCCTTCCTCTGGACACTGGAGAGGAGACAGGTTTGTTCCCAGGTGTCCGGGATTCCACAAGTGGCAACAGGCAGGAGAAAGGGCCTAAGCTGAGGACTTATGCTTTAGGGATAAGCCAGGAATGGTGCCCTTCACACAGCTCAGCCTTTCTCACAAACTTTTCCCTAAAGTCTCCAGGGGGATTAGCATTCCATTTACCGCTGCATAGATTCCTTTCATCAATCTCCCTGTATATTACATCCCTAGCTCTTTCTAATTGCTTATTGATTAGTCCCAGGAGAACTCTAGGCTAGATGGGGGCAGCAGGGAGATTTCTTTCTGGGCCTCAGATAAAAGGAATTGGGTTCCAATTGCAAACTTCAACGCTCAATGAATTTGCCCTGAAATCTATTTTCCTATCGTTTCTGATACTGGGTTTCCCTCCAACATTCGTTCCTAATGCAGGGGCTCCAAATGAGGTTCTAATTCCCCCTAACATATTGTGCTGCTATGGCAATGTCTGCCCTGAGAACGACAGGCCCCAGAAACTTCCAGATGTCTACTCCCTAAAAAGATATGTGAGGAAGGAGTGATGTTCCCCCTGCCCCCCGCCCCGTGTAAATCTTGACTGAACATGTCACCACACCTGGAGCACTACGACGGACCTGGACATACAGGGATAGAAAGAGGGTATCTGTCCCCTCATGCCCTGAGTTTTTTTGTTCAGATCCTCATCCGTTCACTCATTCACTGCCCCTGGACGGCTTCCACAGACAACTTGACCATCCACTTGGCAGGCGTTGGGAAGATGCAGGCAGAGGACAGCGTGGGCAGGAAACAAGATGAATGCCAAAGATTCAGGATCCTGCCCTCATTGCCACCACTGAGAAGAAGCACCATTCATGAAAGAGCTGGGTCAAGTTCAGGTCTCAGACAACACATCAAACCTCTCCCTAGAAGGAAACAGGGAGATATATGTTTTAGCTTTGATAATTGATTCTTAACCTTTGAATTCCCCTCAATCAACGGTAACTCCATAGATCTCACCTAATGTGCACAGTGTGGGGGTGTTTGGCATGCCCCTGGGTGAAGGGCTCAACTACAACTTGAACTTTACCTTAGGATTGAAAACAATGTAACCTAAACACTCATACTCTCATATCAATTTGAAATTTTTTAAAAAGGAAAAAAACAAAAACAAAAAACAGTAACCCCATAGGGACCCACTGTGTGCAAGACACAGCTTAGATGCAGTGGGACACACACACACAAACACACACACTCCCCTCACATCAAGGGTAAAGGCCTGAAGGCAGAAAAATAGGGAGTTTTTCAGACATAGGGAAATGAGTTCAAATCCTTGATAGTGCAGGACAAATCGAAGTTGAAGTTTTTCTTGCAGTTAACACCGGAAAAGATTTGTGAAACAAATTAATATAGTAAGCCAGACTTAGGAAAGAAACATTTCAAATACCTCCAAGAGCTAATTTTTCCAGCCCCCTCAAGCATTTTAGAACCATTCATTTACATTCACGTAGTCAATAAGCTAATTTTAGATCATTCACATCGATTTCTGAAGCTTAAGGACTGTTGACTGAATAAACGGATGAATGAGTTTTGCAAGTGGGTTCGAATTATTATATGATTTCAAAAATGACAAAGCAGTGAGACAGATTTTTCAGTTCTGCCTTCTCACTAACTCAGCCTCCTCCTCCAGCAATTAGTCCTCATTAATGAGACCACGTTGTCATCGCGGTAATGCAAGATCTGTGGTCCCTGGGGAAACACCTGTTCAGATCTACCTCTCTCCATGCACAGAATCAAAGGTAGGAGTCCATTAAGTGAATTAATAGGAGAGAGGAAGTTTCAAAAAAAATATTTAACCTATCAAAGGCAGTAGGAAAGAATTTTTTAAAAACACCTTTGGAGTTATCCATTCAAAGGTAAACTATGCAGGTGCTAATTAGAAGTCATTCTTTGGAACTCATAAAGGCTATCCCCCACTGGATTTGTATTTGAATCTCTGTGAGATCGCCTGAAAGCACTGGGTGTACTTTAATGTAATAAAATAATTAAAATGGAATACCCCAGACTGCTTGCTAGCTTAAGGCAGTGAGATTTGGAAAGATCACGGGCTCTCTGTCTAAATGCCAGCTTTTCCATTTTCAAGCAAGTAGACAGTAAGCATTTAGCAACGTGTCTTAAAAAAAAAAAAAGAAAAGTACACCTAGCTGAATAACTGGGTCAACTTTCTCAATCTCTTTGAGCCTCAGTTTCCTTACCTGTAACATCAGACTAATGCCATTGAAGTGTTAAGGACCATTAATTTGCAAACCCTCCCCCAGCGCCAGGCATTATTGCAGGTATATAAAATGGATTAGAAGCTCATTTAACTCCTTATGGCAATGGTTGTTTGGTTAGCCCATTTCACAGATGGGGCAGTAGAAGCAAAAGCAGCTTCAGCAAGTTGCCTAGACCACATTGTCGTAAAGCTGACTCAGGATTCAGCCTTCTGGAAATCTGACCGCAGAGCCGGTGGGTGTTAACGGTACCCTTCACCTCTTAGATTAACTGCTGGAAAAAGCTTAGAATCTCACTGGGCACTCGCTGCCCAAAGATCCAATCTGGGGTAATTTTCCTCTTTTCCATTTCCCTGAAGTTAAAGGAATGAATTTGAGCAGTTTGATTACATTGTTGGGGGTGTGCGGACACAGCAAAGACCAGGGGTGCCAGAGTGCAGATTTGTACCCCACGAGTGGGAATCTTACATTCAGACACATCCTGAGCAATTTTGATGCACCCCAACACGCCCTGCCCGGATCCTCCTCTGATGTCCTTGCCACAGAGGTGGCCCTCTGTGGTCCACCGCCTCTGCCTTCCCAGCTCAATCTGCCTGAAACCTCGTCGCCTCCCATAACTCACGTCTCCACAGCTATAGCTCATTCCCCTGATTCACTTTGGAGATATTCCCTAGGTCCCTGGACCCGCCTCAACAGCCAGCTAGAGCCCCTTGCTGCTGGTGAGTCCAGAGTTTAAATTATAGGTACGCTGAGAAAAAACCAATTTCTTTCCGTGATAAGGTCTCTAAGGAAAGGTCAGGTCGATAAATAACCGTGAGGGAGGAAATGCTGTTGTCCCAAACAGCACATTACTGGTATGAGGGAGCTGGGCTTCCCGTGAGCTGTACCTTTTTCCTTTGCCCTGTTAAAACAAAGTTGAGAGGTCATCCCTTTCAAAGAGCAAAATGAGGAGGAGGAAAAAGCCAAACTGGGGTGCAATTTTAGGGAAGCGCCGATTTTAGGGGAAGCACTGGCTTCCCCTTGGAGTGCTAATTAACACTGCAGAATTTGTCCCACTTAGAAGCAAACCCAGTCCTCCACTTTGGATTTGCACCCCGTCTCCCACCCAGGGCCACATGAACTCCCAGGGACGTTGGCTCTTGCTGTTGAGACCAAGTGTCTCCAGTAGGCCAAGAGTAGGCCTCTGAAGAAGGCCACAGGGGCGAGACATTAGGAGTGAGCATGCAAAAGGGGGATGAGTGCACAGACTTGGCAGTGGGGATCTCAGGGACTCCAGGCAAAGCACCTGCATGGTGCCCCTGCTGCCTCGATTGGAGCTGGACTCTTGCTAGACTTAATTTTACTCACCTGCCCCAGAACTAGCCTAATAGGCCCTTGGAGGGCAAAGATTTTAACCCCAAAAGTGCCTAAGAAAACCAGACCCTGGGCAAGTATATATGGATGCATGGACAAGTACGAACCAAGGATGCCAGACCCATGGAATACTGCCATGTAGCTTATCTTGAAAAAGCTTTCTTCTCCAAATGTGAGCAAGCCCTCATAAATTGATCATTTTCTAAAAAGTGAACCATTTATGCCCATTTCATCTCATGATTATCATTTTAACAATGAGATTTTTAAAAGGCACATTTTGTGTCCTGAGCCTCCTACATACAAAATGGGAGGCCATGTTGTCATGCTCATGGCTGAGAAATTTGAACTTAAAACACTGCTAGAAATTCACCAATCTCTTGTAGGCCATTTCTTCTTTTCCTTCTTCCTCCTCTTCCTCTGCTCCTCCTCCTCCTTCCTCCTGCAATATTTTCATTGACAAAATGATAGTTAGACTAGATTATGGGTTCCCAGTATTTTTCAGGAGAGGCCTGCTTATGAGTTCAAAATACCTTACAGGTTCAACTCACTACTTGATTTTAGTATTCATTGTTTGAGAGAATATGTAATGACAAAAATTTCCTAGGAGATTCAGTAATTCTCTTAAATAAATTTGTGTTTTATGAATCAGAACATTTATACTAATTTTCCAATTAGCAGGCAGCCAAGCAAGATGTGTTATTAACTTATTCTACCAAAAATAATTGATGCACTTGAGGACAGGCGCAGGGCAGGTGTCTCTGAGCCCCTTTCTGCCCTAAGGTAATCTTCTGTAGGTCCTCAGGTCATAAGGAGACCCCACCTTTCCAAGCAATATTAGTAACTAATGAATGTCTTCACATTTGGATTTTTCTCATTTAATCATTATGAAGCAGGGAGTCCTGGCTTGAGGATGACCTGGGGATGGCTAAAGAATGGTGACTCAGATTGCAGGTGTTAAATTGTCTTGAGTTTTCAACTGAGAGACAGCTTGAATGAAACCTTCTGGGAAAGCAGACATGCAGAGGAGAGCATGGGGTCTGTCTCTGTTACTGCTCCCTCACCTTGCCCTATGAAATTCTCTCCAGAGCCTCAGAGAGGAATTTAGGCTGCAGCTGAAAAAACTGTTATTCTGTAAAAGAGGGGCTCCCCCCACTTCATGGACTGAAGAGTTGAAAACACAAGCTCCCCACTTCAGCTTTCTATTGTTACATTAAAACAACTACCATTTTATCATCTCTCATGGTTCTGTGAGTTGACTGGGTTCAGCTGGGCAGTTCTTCTGCTGCTCTCACTTGGATCTTTCATGCAGTTGTGGTCAGTGGCAACCACAGCAGGAGGAATCTGGAGATTCAGCTGGGATGCTAAGATGGCTGGGTATCTCTCTCTCTCTCTCTCTGTGATTTCAAGGCCTTTTTCATGTGGTTCCATCAGAAGCATTGGCAGATTTCTGACATGGTGGTTCAGGGTTCCTAAAGACACAAAATACAAATGAGAAGCCTACAAGGGACACAGACTCCACCTTCTTTCCATAAGTTAAAGACAGTTCCAGAGCCATGGCTGTATTCCATGAGTCTGTCTACAACGGGGCACTCAATGATGTGAGCATGTGGCCAGCAGAGGCCATCTCCTGAGATGCATGGCAACACAGTCCTCTAGCATTACGTGGGAGCCTCCATTAATGGGGCTCCCGGGGTTGTTCTGGACTCAGCCCCTGGACCAGGAAGCCATGACCCTGATGAAGTGCTGCCCTCGTGTGGCTTCCTGGGGTCAGCACTGGGCTGGAGCCGAAGTTTGTGCTGCAGTGGTTTGTGAGCCACTGCTGATAACCCCAGGGAATTCTTGGAGTGGGGAGAGAATGCCAGAGTCCTAAATTAATACAGTAACAGTAAAAGCAAAAATTAAAATAGTTGTTTCTTAATATTAATGTGATGCAATTACACCCATGTGCTGAAGGAACTTGGGATGGGATGGGAAGAGGAAAAGGACGAAGCACACTCAGTGTTTGCTACAGGCCACAGCATTCAAGTTTCCGTCTCTGTCTATTTGATCCTGACCATGATCCTACCTCATTCGTCTTTAAAAATGCAGACTTAGAAGCTAGAATTAACTTCCAGAAGGCCACATGTAAGCAAGAAGCAGAGCCAGGATTGACAATCAGATGGGTCTGACTCAGTGACCTCCACTGTGGGCTGTCTAGTCCCTGCCCTGCATAAAAGCCTCTAATAGGCCTGACACCTAAATATTTCATGTTGTCACTGTGACTTTGCTTTCTTTTAATTGAGGGCTTTACGAAAAGGACATTTTACCTCTCCTCCATGTGGCCTCTGAAGCTCCTTAATAGCGTGTCTGTCCAACATAGGAGATGGAGGCTGTTTGCTTTCATACTTACCCACCTGCAGCTTCCCTCCTCCCCCTGAGAGACTGTGGGGTCAGAGCTGCATCAGGAGCAGCTGAGGCAGAGGGCAGTGCAGGAGGTTGCTGCATGTTGTGCTGAGCCTGGTGACAGGTAGAGTGGGCACGTGGAAAGGGTGTCTCCTTGACAAGGCCAGGCTGCCAACTCGCCTGTCAAGTCTTGACTGTGGTTTCCAGACCAGCAGTGAGCAAGGTTAGTGAAAACCATTGCAGCTGAAAGGGATCGGAAGTGCCTTTAAGAGTTGAATCTTCCTTTTTAAAGAAAAAGAAAATGAAAGGGAATGCAATGAAGGGTTTTATTAAGCCAATGAATGGTTTTTATTAAGCCAGTATGAGTGTATGTGTGCGAGTCAGGAGTGAACAGTATTGATATTAGCTACTTGTTAATCCAAACTCAGTTAATCAGCAGCCTCTTGAACATTTCATTGGGTGTTTAACAGTCATCTCAGTCTTCAAAATCAAATTCTTATTTATTTATTTATATTTTAAGACAGAGTCTCACTCTGTTGCTCAGGCTAGAGCACATGGTGTCAGCCTAGCTCACAGCAACCTCAGACTCCTGGGTTGAAGTGATCCTCTTGTCTCAGCCTCCTAAGTAGCTGGGACTATAGGTGCCCACCACCATGCCCAGCTAATTTTTTTTATTTTTATTTTTCATTACTTATTTTTTTTTTTGTAGAGACACAGTCTCACTTTATCACCCTCGGTAGAGTGCCGAGCTCATCACAAAGCTCATAGCAACCTCCAAGTCCTGGGCTTAGGCGATTCTCTTGCCTCAGCCTCCCGAGTAGCTGGGACTACAGGCCCCCACCACAACGCCCAGCTATTTTTCTGTTTTGCTGTTCAGCCAAGGCCAGGTTTGAACCTACCACCTTCAGTATATGGGGCCAGCACCCTACTCAATGAGCCACAGGCGCTGCCCAAGTTTTTTATTTTTAATACAGATAGGGGTCTCACTCTTGCCCAAGCTGGTCTCAAACTCCTGAGCTCAAGGAATCCTCCTGCCTTGGCCTCCGAGAGTGCTAGAATTACAAGTGTAATTACAGCCACCATGCCTGGCTTCAAAATCATTCTTAATTTTTTTCTCCTTTTGGACCCCACACTCCTTCTCCTTTGATCCTTCCTATCCCAGCACCTGGCCACCACGTTCTGCCTTATCAAAACAAGACAAATGTCCCTTAAGAGAAAAACATGTAAATCAATACTGGTGTATTCATACAATAGAATACCTGACAGCAATGTTTTGCGCGGGCTAAAATCAGTCTTGCCTCTGCCTCTCCCTCCAACACTCCATCCCACCCACCTTCATACACTGCCTTCTGCACTTCAGCTTTTACAAGAGATTCTGATCCTTCACCATCAGCCACCTTCAGCTCACCAGGCCTCCTGTTCACAACCTGTGCCCAACCTGCATGGATTCCACCAAGGTAGACACTTCACGAAGCATACAAAGTCATCCCTTCCAGATGAACATCTGCTCAGAACCTTCCAGTGGCTTCTCATCTGTTTTAGAAAGAAACCCCAAATCCTTACCATGGCCCATAAGGTGCTACTCCTTATGCTCTCACTCCTCCGCCTGGCAAACTTCGTGTCTTCTCTCTTCTTGTCGTCTTTTTCAACTGAGGTCCAATTTTCATACAGTGTACAGCTCCACAGAGGTTTCCCAAAGTGAACATCCAGGGAACCACCATCCAGGTCAAGGGACAGAGTAGTTTAGTCACCTGCAAAGCTCTTTTATGTCCCTTTCCAGTTAATACCCATCTCCACCTGGAGTGACCACTAGTTCAAAAGTCCCCACTGCAGATTCATTCTGCCTGTTTGTCGCCCTTAGTTTAAATGGAATCCTACAGCACAGACCATCGTGTGTGGGTTCTTTCATTCACTGGGAGTTTGGAGATTCACCTTCTACTAGTCATACTTTCTTCTTTTATATTGCTGTCAGGTATTCTATTGTATGAATAGACCAGTATTGATTTACCTGTTTTTCTCTTGAGGGACATTTGTCCTGTTTTGAGCTGTGGTCTGTATCCATTTTTCTCCTAGGGCCGTATCTATGAATAGACTTTTCTGGCTAATAGGACAGGGATATTCTTCCCTTCATTAGAATAGTTTTCCCATGTGGTTTTACTCTCTGACTAACCAAGGGTAAGAGTTCTCTTCATATTCTTGTGAATATTTGGTATTTTTTTTTCAGCCTTTTTCGTCACTCTTGGAATTTAGAGTGTTTTCTTTTGGTTCAAAATTTCACTATTTCGTTTTTCTGAAAAGTAATAAGGTTGAAGACCTTTTCATTGGCTTGTTGGTAGGATGGATATCCTCGTTTGTAAATTACCTGTTGAAATCTTTTGCCCATTTAAAAAAAAAATGAAGTTGTGGGGGGCACCTGTGGCTCAGTGAGTAGGGTGCCAGCCCCATATACCGAGGGTGGCAGGTTTGAACCCAGCCCCAGCCAAACTGCAACAAAAAAATTAGCGAGGTGTTCTGGAGGGCGCCTATAGTTCCAGCTACTTGGGAGGGTGAGACAAGAGAATTGCCTACACCCAAGAGCTGGAGGTTGCTGTGAGCTGTGACGCTATGGCACTCTACCGAAGTGACAAAGTGAGACTCTATCTCTAAACAAAAAAAAAAATGAGGTTGTTTGTCTTTTTCTTATTTGTAGAAGTTCTTTTCATACTGTGGATGGGAGTCCTTTGTTACTATGATTCTAAGTGTTTCTCTCTGCGACTGTGCTTTGCTTTTTCACTTTCTCAGTTGTGTTTTTTGGGCCTTATCTCTTGCCTTCTCACCTGCTTACTCTGACCCCACCACACTGGCCTTCTAGCTACTCCCAGCAGGTGCCACGCATGATCTGACCTCAGCACCTTCGTGTTCACTCTGCTTTCTGTGGAATGTTCTCCCAGATACCCAGGTGGTTGTTCTTCTCCCAGATACCCAGGTGGTTTACTCCTTCACGTTAGCCAGGCCTCTGTTCAGATGGTAGCTTCCCAAAGAGCCTTCTCCAACCACTGCATCCAAAATAGCTTTCCCCTGCTGGGCGTGGCAGCAAACCCCTGCAGGCCGACTACTTGGGAGGCTGAGGCAGGAGGATTCTCTGTGCAACAGGAGTTTGAGTCCAACCTGCACAACAGTGAGACCCTGTCTGTAAAAATAAAAAGATAAATTAATAAACAACAATAACAAAAAAAGTAGCTTTCTCCGAGTCTCTTGCTCCATTTTACTTTTCCTTATAGCACGTGTCACCTGATACATGTGCAGGTCTATCAATTAATTTCTTCCCCCCACACACCTTTATCTGGAATTGAGTCTTTTGTGTTCTCTATGAATCTCCTGCTCCTAGGAGTCGCCAGCTTTTGTTCAATATTTGAGAAAATTGTTAAATGAATAAAGAATGGAATAGTTTCAGCATTATTAAACAAGCATGAGTGGGGCATAGCAACAAATCGCCTCCAAATATCAGTATTTACATGTTAAAGGTTATTTCTTGCTCATGCTCTTTGTTGAACAGGTAGGTCAGAGGGTGGTTTCTGTTTATTGTAGTTACTTGGGCAACCAGGTAGACAGAACAGCCATTATTTTCTGATGCCACCTTCTCAAACACAGGCCCTGGGATTTGCTAAGTTGGCACAAGAGAGCAGAGAATGTTAAGCTATCACACTCACAAGTCACAGGCATCACTTCGGCTCATATTGCGTTGTCCAGAGGAAGGCAGATGTCCGTGCCAGACTTCAAAGGGTGTGTGTCTGGGAAGAGAGAGGACCCGGACATCCTGCTGAGCCCTGCTCATGTCTACAGTGAATGAAAGCATGAGTGAGTCCCCAAGTGAATGAATGAATGAAAGAGTTCAGGAAACAAAGACCAGAAGAAGGGGTCAGGCAATCAGGAGGAGTTGGGCAGGTAGCGTGGTACTCTGTCACTCCTGAGTCCCACGCAGTGCCACCGACCTGACATGATCTTCTACTGAGAAACGACTGGGCTGACTAATGCCTCCAGGTGTGTTCTAAGGGACAGAAGAACAGCAATAGATGATTCTGTTGCTGCAATTTTGTTATTTTCCAGGCCAGTGCACCCAGTATTTTACATAAACTACTAAAGCACATAGTATTTGCCCCATTTAATAATTGGGTCAGTGAAGACCCAGAGACATGAAATAATTGATTCAAGGTCTCACAGATGATTGGACCAGACTGAGTTTGACTCTAAAACATGTGCCATTTCTATTTCATGTAGAGCTATCGACAAGGACCAGGGCATGAGCATCACTCTGTCATCCCCTAGCTCTCCACAGAGGTTATAGCTGGAGTCACAGACATCATTTCAGTATTGATCGGTGTTAGATGTTTGCTAAAGCCCAGGGAACCCCAGGTTATCACAAATGAGGTCAACCTGGGCAACTGAGTCACTCCACCAACACCACAAGCTAACCACTCTGCCCGTTCATGTACGTCCCTCCATGTTTTCATTCAATGGTCTACACCATGCCTCAAGATACTAAAACTGAACCCGTTACAGAGGAAATCAAGCTGTGTGTTCATAAATCTCTGGACGAACCCATGGCTTGAAGTCACGTAAAGTTTTGCCTTGCAATTTCTTAATTGGCAAAGTAAGGATCATACCCACTCCGGCTTTCACAGAGAAGTTTTCTACAAATACGGTGAAGCTGTGACTAGTAAAGCCTTTGTAAGCTGGAGAGAGAGAACTCGATTGTTGTTTTATAACCTTGTTTATGGGCATCAAAGGAAACCCAAAGCCTCCTGCTTTCTTATTAGTTCTGCTCCTGGAGATCCCACTTACTTTCCTTAGATTTTTTAGATAATAAACAGCACAGATCAGACTGGGCATGTGTTCTCTTCCTAAAATCTCCCTAAGTCCAACTGGATGACAATGCATTCCTTCTGGCCGTGCGGCAGAGTTCCTTTGAAGGGGTGAGTCTGGAGTTTGGGATAGGAAAGGCAAGAGAACGGAAGCTCCCCCAACCCCGCAGAAGCCCTGAATGTTTTGGGGAGCTAGTGCCCTGGCCCAGATGGGTACCTTTATGCCAGAAATGTCATCAGCAACTGCAACATGTCAGCCACAGTTTGCTAACAGCCTTCACCTGTTCCCCCAGTCCCCCTCCTCAATGGGCCCTTACTCTAATTGACTTTGCTCTTTACCTATATTTTGAACGGGAAGAAAAGTATGTATTTTTTCCCGTAATATCCGTTTTACAACCATTTGGTGCAAGGGCTGAAAGCTGTCAGAGCAGTAATGCATTGCATCAAATTAACATATTTTCCTGAAATGGTAATTATACCTTTTTTGTGTGCCTCTAAATACACATTTTTTGAAGTGTGAATGAGGCGCTGACATCAAAGTCTCACTTTAAATCATCATTATTAGCGCATCTGTCCAAATGATTCAAGGGAAATTGCTGGCAGAAGTTTCTAAGTTTAGAGGAATTTATAGGGAGCCACCGAGATTCTTTAGGGAAGTTGGAAAGCCCAACATCTTTCCTTCACACTCATCACCTGTTTCCAGTTCATTGATGGCTACTAAACTCAATCCGTCTTTATTGAGTCCTTGTTATATTGAAGTGCCTTGTTTAGGTTACAGATTCAGAGCCAGGGATCATCATTCTCACCCTGAGGAAGGAAAAGTTGAGGAAGGAAAGTCAGGCAGATGGCTAAAGGAGAAGAATCCATAAAATCATATCCAAACACAGAAGATAGAGAGTCATTCTGATGGTGTGTGTTGGCAGGAGGAGACACAGTGGTGGGAAGCATCTTCAGAAGATGGCATTTTTGGCTCAGCGCCTGTGGCTCAACGGGCTAAGGCGCCAGCCACGTACATCTGAGCTGGCGGGTTCGAATCCAGCCCCCGGGCCCGCCAAGCAACAATGATGGCTGCAACCAAAAAATGGCCGGGGGTTGTGGCAGGCACCTGTGGTCCCAGCGATTTGGGAGGCAGAGGCAAGAGACTCGCTTGAGCCCAGGAATTGGAGGTTGAGGTTGCTGTGAGCTGTAATGCCATAGTACTCTATCTAGGGTGACAGCTTGAGGCTCTGTCTCAAAAAAATAAATAAATAAATAAAAGAAGATGGCATTTTTGTTGGATCTTCAAGGATGGCAAAGGAAGAGAGCAATAAGTACATTCCAAGTTCAAGGAGAGGTTAGTAAAGCCTGAGTTTTGGAAATAATTGTCAGTGTGAACCCAGCTGTTAGTGTCTGGCGTCACAGTGCAGGGTCAAGCACTCCGGAGAGGTCCTCTCCATGGTAGGCCCTTCACAGGGGTACACCCATCAGGGTGTGGTTGGAACACAGGGACATCAGGGAAGGCAGCCACTGAAGATTTGAGTCTTTATCCTAAAGAACTGAAGACACCACTGCGGAATGGAGGGACACGATGATACTTGTCTGTGGAGGATCCCTCTGGCCACCATGGAGATAATGAACTGGAAACGGGGCAATAGCAGAAGGACCAGTTAGGAGGCTGATACTACAAACTAAATGATGAACTGTGATGGTAACAAGAGAGACAAAGACTAACGGGTAGCTCTGATAGGTGTTCAGAAGGAAGGTTGGGGGCACTTGGTGATCAATGTATTGACTATATATGGCAAAGGACAAGATGTTAATCATGATTCTTGCAGTTCTGGCTTTGCAAGCCAGCAGGTGGGGGAGTCTTTAGCAGAACTGGGGAATGTGCTAAAGCATCCGGAGCATCTGGAGCTCCAGAGAAGGTGAGGAGTTCAGGTGGGTCACGTCCAGTTCCAGGCACACCAAGCCACTTAGTTTCTGAATCTGGATGACGTCGCGATGTTTTTACCAATGTAGCTTTGCTCTTCTTCTGACACTGACCCACAGGGATATGATCTTATTTTGGATGTGGCTGCTTTGATTATAAGGAGGTGGTATCTCCTAGGGCTGATTACTGAAAGAAATGGCAAAGATGCCATTGGAAGGATGCAGTGATATCTCACAGAAATTCAAAAACAGAGACTAAAATTCAGACAGGTTTCATGGGACTCAGAATGAGAAGGACATCAGGAATGAAAACCACCCTTTCTCACTTGCTCCAAGTCTGAGGATTTTCTGCAGTTACAATGTCCCAATACTGAATGGCCCAACACTGAATGTCTGGGGGATTCCCTGGGCTTGGTCATCAGCCAGGACTTGGATGTTGCTCCACCAGGCCCTGTTCATCCATTTGTCCCAACAGAGTATCACAGCCCTGCCCATGGGCACATGGGCCGGCCCCTACACAATCCTAGGGGGCCACTTTCCCAAGGAAATTTGGCCTTTGCAAATCAAGCCCTCATCTTTATTCTTCTTTCTTATTTTTAAAAGTTTAAAAAGTCAAGAAATCTCCAGAAATATATATAACACATGTTTGTGAAACAACTACATTTAGTTGTTTGTTTTACATGTGCAAAGACGAAGTTGAAATCCTCCCGGTTCCTCTTAGTCTCCTTCTCCCCTTCCAAGCCCAAAGGCAATCAGGATCCATGAATTTGTTGATTTCTTTCCCGTTCCTGGTTCTTAAACTTTTACTGCACATATGCATGTCTATAAACATAATGTAGTATTGTTGGTGTGTTTTTATTTAACGTAAATGGCTCCATTAGGTATGTAATGTTCTGCAATTTGCCTTTTTTCACTCAGTATTATTTTCGAGATCTATTTTTATACATTCATATAGATCTAATCAGTTTAATTGCTGTATAATATTCCATTTTAGGAATAGACCACCATTTACTTAGCCATTCCCTTACTGAAAGATATTTGTGTTGCTTCCAAATTTTTGTCACTACACACAATGAATGTTACAGTGAATATTGTTTTACATGCTTCGCTGTGTGCTTTTATGTAGGTTTATCTAGGGTGACTTGAGTATATTCAGGGTAGTGCATAATATAGGGGTGAAATTGCTGTGAATTGATGGTTTAGTGAGGGTGTTTATTTTAAATTTTCTATTTAAATTTTGGCAAATATCTATTGCCAAATATCACCTTGTGGGGACGGTAGGGTGAAAAGAATTCCATATAAGAATTACATTCAAACAACATGCCACCTCCCCAGAAATTTCTATAGACTTCCTCATCAGCCATTTCTCCCTGCTAAGACAGCATTGTCCCCTACCACCACCTTGCCACCCCATGAGAACCACCACATTAGTGATACCCAATCTTGTATCAGAAGGTATCACAGGTTAGAGTATATTGAAAGAGAAAAGGGATTGCAAACAATTGACTTTAAGTTCAAAAAGACATAAGCAATTTACTTTGATGTCTTTGCCTTAGCTCCTGAATCCTTCAAAGTCTTGTTCCCAGCAGAAATATTGTCCAGTTCTCTGGAGATTACAGGGAACAAATGTATTAACTACTTTGCTACTAAAAATCCCTGGCTCAGTGTTGAGTTAAAATGACCCTAAACCTGAGCTGATTTACCAAGAGGCATCGGTTCCAGGTGGTGAACGACCAAGTCATCCTCAAGCAGTTACATCATTGTCACCTATGCAGTGGAGCCACATTTAGGCTGAATAGTAGTGAGAGGACAGACCAGGGAGCATGCAGTGAGCCCAATAGTGAGGCGTTGGAAGGGACAGAATTAGAATTAGATAATGTTGTAGGCAGTGATGCTGTGTGGGGTAGTGTCACCCTAAAACTAATGTTTACCTGGAACCTGTGAATGTGACCTTACTTGGAAATGGGCCTGCAGATGAAATCAAGTTAAGATAAAATCATACTGTATTAGGGTGAGCCCTGAATCCAATATGATTGGGGTCCTTATAAGGAGAGGGAAATTTGGATGCAAAGTCATGAAACAAATGAAGAAGAGAATACCTTGTGTACACAGAAAATAGAGCCCCGTGGTGGGAGGAGAGACTGGACTCATCAGCGGCAAACCAAAGAATGCCAAGGTTGGGGGCAACCTCCTGATCCTGGGGAGAGGCAATAAGAATCCTCACATAGAACCTTCAGAGAAAGTGCAATCCTGCTGAAAGCTTAATTTTCAAAAACTGTACATATTTTTAGAGATAGGGCCTTACTCTGTCATCCATACTGGAGACCAGTAGTGTTTGATCATAGCTCACTATAACCTTGAACTCCTAGGCTCAAGTGATCCTCCTGTCCCAGCCTCCCACGTAGCTGATACTACAGGCATGCACTGCCATGCCCAGCTAAATTTTTTTATTCTCTGTACAGATGGTGTCTCATTATATCACCCAGGCTGGTCTCCAGCTCTTGGTCTTAAGTGATCCTCCCTCCTTGGCCTCCCAAAGTACTGGGATTATAAGCAGCAGCCACCATTCCTGGCTGAAACCTTGATTTTGCATGTCTAGGTTCTAGAACTGTGAGAGAATAAATTTCTGTTGTTTAAGCCACCCAATTTGTGGTATGGAAGCCTTGGGGAACTAACACTGCAGCCTTTCAAGATGGCCCCAGTGACCAGTGTCCTGGCATTTATATCCTACAGAATTCTCCTCACCTCTTATGCAGGCTGGACCAAGTGATCTGTTTCTAATAAATACAGCAAATGTGATAGGCTGTTATTTCCAAAACCAGGTTGTAAAATGCTGTGACTTTCATCTTCTTCTTCCTCTTCCTTGCTCCCCCACTTGTGCTGTTTGATACCTAAGCAGTTTAATATCACATTAGAGTGGGACCCACATGGCAAGGAACTGAGGAAGGTCTTCAGAAAACAGGAACTGAATTCTGCCCACAGCCACATGAGCAATGTAGGGACCAAGGCCCTTAGCCCCCTCAAGATTTGCCGAACTATCACTGGCTGGAGGCAGATGGATTAAGGTGAAAAGGCACACAAATTTATTTAATGCATATTTGTGGGAGTCTTCAGAATGAAGATCCAAAGATACTAAGGAAATTGTCCATGTTTATGCATAGGTTCAACCAAGAATGGACAGCCATGGAGAAATATGATTGGACAAAAAAGGGTATGACCTCGTGCTAATAGACGGAGTGGGGAAACCCATCAACACCTTTCTGTCGAGAATCTTCCTGGCTGGCCTCTCCAAGCAGCATCCTTCCTTCTGGGTGTAGGCAGGGCCCTTTTTGGAATAGAGGGGGGATCGTATGACCTATAGTCAAACAAGGTAGGTCAGATCATTTCTTTATGGCCAGCATTTGCACAGAATAAATTCAGGTACTATGACTTGATTTCAGGAAAAGGGGTTCTGTCTTTTACGACCCACCTTGCAGAAGAGGAATTCTAATTCTATGGCCATGTTAGGGGAGAACAGGACTGGGGGACAGGAGGACAGGGGAAGGTCAGAGGAAACACTTTTGCTTCTAAGACTGCTTCTGAAGCCCTCATCCTGGGGTACCATTCCTGAGCCTCCACAGTAAGCTCGGAAGAGGATCTTCATCCCAACATCCAGTTGATTTTCCAGATGACTGCAGCCCTAGCTGTCACCTTGGGGTTGTAGCACATGAGACTCAGAGGCGGAGGACCTGCTAAGTTGTGACTGGATTCTTTACCTACAGAAACTGTGAAATAATCAATTTGTTGCTTTAAGCCACCTAGTTTGGGGGTAATTTATTGTGCAGCAGTAAATAACTAACAAGTGCCAAGAGCGGGTCAATGCAGGTGCTTAGGAATAAAAACTGCATGGGGCCCCTTGTGGCCCAGCATGAGCTGTGCACTGCTGGGTAGGAATGGTGATTCATACACAACAGAAATTCATTTCTCACAATCTGGAGGCTGAGCTCATGGTGCCAGCATGGGCGAGGGTCAGTCAACTTCCATTATATCGTACATGGCAGAAAGAGCTTGAATAGCTCTCCAACCTCTTATTACAAAAGCTGCTTATAATTATATTGGGCTCACTCAGAACACGCAAGCTCCTTTCTCTACCTCAAGATTTTTAACATAATCATGCGAGGAACGTTCTTCTTTTGCCATGTAAAGTAACATATTCACAGGTTCTGGGGATTTATTTTTATTTTTTTCTAAATACATGTATTTTATTATTCTTCATTACATTATTTCTCCTTCCCCACCCCCCAGTGGTAAGACAGAAAAGAATACAGAAAACACTAAAGCTCTTGGTAGAGGGAGAAAATTCAAGTTGGGAAAGAGAAGCTCTCTCCGTTTCTCTTCCAGTCTTTCCCCGTCTCCTCCTTTAGGCCTTTAGTCTCAGTGTATATATAGGTGTATGGGTTCCTTGGCCAGGAAACAAATGAATACAGTCCCTTCTGCTGGGGGCAAGGTGAATGAATGTATCAATGAATGGATACAGTCCATTCATGGAAATGAGGCCTAGGAAATTCACAAGAAATTGACCTAGGCATAGGAAATGGGGGTTCCACGTTTAGTCCTAAGTGTAAAGTGAAGGAGACACCAAGGCACAGGTGTCTCCTCGGCACTTATCCAGCCTTTTTGGCTATTGGAGCCTCTGGTGGGGGTTGGGGGTCCCTCTCCTTGCCTGTCATCCAGCCTGCTGGCTCTTCAGCTGGGTGCCACAGCAGGTTCTGGGGATTTAGACATGGATGCTTCAGGAGGAGGTGGGCATAATTTAGGAGGCACAAAGAGCTGCATCTTTAAGTTCAGGACTATGGGAAGGAAAAGTGGAAATAAGATAAACAGGCAGTGGAAGTAGATGCTGTGAAGATTAGGGTCTTGAAGGGTTATAGTGTAAGGAAAGTGGTTCCACCATGGATGGATTCCATGGAAACTCAGAAAGATGTGGGTTTACCTCTTAAAGGACATTGGACGTGTTGTTCAAGAGAAAGAGAGATGGCTCAAAGCCTCTATTCATGACTAGACGTTCCCTGACTTGACATGTTGACACATTGGTCATTACACATTAATATTTTTCCTTTCTTTTTAGAGAATAGAAACACAGGCAGAAAGCCTGGGACAACCAACATCAAAATGAGGGCATGACGGGCACTAAGTTCAGCCAGAAACTTTTGAAACAGACCTGCCACATGAATCAAGAGGGAAGCCAGAATGGGAGGGAGGATCATTAAGTGAGATCTTGAGAAGGAATCTCTGACCAAATAGCCACAGTGATGGGAAGCAGGAGGGGGTTGGTGCAGGACAGGGGCAGATGAAGCGGGCAGTATAGCTGGATGGGGCTTTCTGTGCTCCACATCCAATAGCAAACACAAGTAGTAGCCACATATCTGCCCCTGGAAAGAAGTTTGGGGGCCTTTGATTTCAGACAAAGAGATCCTGGCTTGAGAGCTAGATGAGAAGGAGATAGGCTCCTTTAATATGCGTGCATTAGAACACAAGTGTTTTCCTTTGCTCTGATCCATAACCCCACTGAAATGAGTGTAAAGACATTTTTTTTTTAAAGGCATGCACTCATGAAGATAAATATCAGGAAAGGAAAAAAAAAGAGAAATATCAAGAGAACTTTGGATGCTAGAAAACAGATGGGTAACTAAAATTTAACTTTGCATAGCAGAGAAAACCAAAATAAAATGCTCAGAAGCTTGCTGGGTGAGTAAAACAAGAAGCCAACCAATTTCCATTTTGGAACTCTGTAACCACTCTAGAATGTAAGGCAATAGATGTTTTCAAAAGAGGAGATATGGTTGGAGCTTAAAGGATTGGCTGAAACTCTGTAAAAGGAGCAATTAGATTCCTGAATTCCCTGTTTCAGACAGGTCTCCCTCCCCTATCTAGCAGGAGACTCGAGATTTACTCTTTGGGGAAGTTGACCCAAAGGAACTCAGAACTCAAGAATACCATACATAGCTGGGGAAGAGTGGGAGGTGCAGATTACTGTGCCACAAACTGGGAATCAAGCATAAGAGGGCTTTAGCCCCTGACTGGAGGCAATAAAGCTGACTTGGCAGAAGAGGCTTATGGATAGTCACAGTTGATCTACCCGTAAGAAGATGTCTTGACGCCTGCAGTAGCATCCTAGTGGAAATCTTCCACTGGCCAATATGGTACCAGGTGCTCATGGAGCTGCTGGTCTTCTCCATAATGCCTCACTGTTAAATATGAAAGGACACCAGACATTTAGACATTTAAGTAACACCTCTCGCTGAAAGGCAGATAAACAGAATAAAGAAAACTGGACAAAATAAAGACAATGCAGAAAGCTATGGGGGGGAACCTCCAATTTATATTCTCAGAGAGATAAAAAAATATTGAATTCATGAAACAAGAAATACACAAGTTTCAAAAGGAGCTTTAAATGTAACAAATACAATTCCTCCTCGAAATTAAAATTGAGAGCCAAAATACAAAGGTTGAAAGGATGGACAAATGTATATAAATATATATAGAGAGAGTAGAGTAAAAGAACCAAGTAATGGGAAAGAGTAAGAAAAAAATCAGCTAATTGAAGAATCAATCAGATGGTTCAAAGTGTTACTGAGAAACATGTCAGAAAATGAAGAAATGAGAGTAAATTATGCAATAACTAGTAGGTTAGAAACTCTCATAATTAGAAATTATAGGTTTTCAGATTTAAAGGTCTCCCTTTACACCCAACACAATGAATGATGTTATTATTATAAAATTTCAAAGGAATGGAGTGAAATGAAAATTTTGAAAGCTCTCAGAGAGAAAAACAAGATCACATACATGAGATCAGAAATCACAAAGGCATTAAAATTATCAATAGCAAAATCAGAAGCTAGAAGACAGTAAGAAAATGTCTTCGAAACTCTAAGGGAAAATGATTTTCCTAGATTTCTATAGAGAGTCAAGATAAAGCTATGCAATAAATCAAAGCATTTTCACAGCATGCACCTTTCCCACACGTGACCTTCTAGAATTTTGAATCTTCCTTTGATGTAGCACAATGAGGAAAGAGAAACAGAAGATGTTCACGCTGGCAGTCTAAAAGGAAGGAAGGAAAGGGGTTTCAAGAATGACAACAGAGCTACACATCCAAAAAGCACCTAATTGTTATTGGGTGAGAATGTTGGGGAGAGCTAGGAAGGGTGTTTTCCAGGTAAGGGAAGAATGAAAATTGCAGATTATCTCATGTGTTTGACTATCGGGAGAGAGAGTTTCTATTTCAGGCAGAAAGTTTGAGGATCCAATTCTGGTGCTTATGTGCTTGAAAGGGGTGGGTAAAATAAAAACATGAGGCAATTATTAACTCTAGAAAAAAAATGTTCGAGAATGAAAATTTACACACAGTACAACAGACAGAATAGCTATGAATACAACTTATATCTTGGTAACAAGTAATATAAAAATAGGGTCACAGATTTGGCCAAAAGATATATGTTAATTATCTTGAAAATTGAGGGCCTCATGACAAGAAGGTGGTGTATTTTCATTCATGTGTATATACGCATGTATTTAGGGTATATAAGAGTCTTTAAACGTTTTTAAAGCAAAAAATGCAAAGTCGGCAGGCAACATATAACAATATATATGCACTCTAAATAGAAATATGGAGAAAACTTCCAGAAGAAACTACTCCAAGATTTAAAATATTTGCTTCTTAGGAGCAAAACTAGGGGTTGGGGAGGGGTGGAGTGGAGGACTGCTGTTTTCAATTTTAAGCCTCGAACAATGTGTTTTCTGTGGCTGCTCTAACAAATTACCACAAACTTGCTGGCTTAAAGCAATGGAAATTTATTCTACAGTTCTGTAGGTCAGAAGTCTGAAATAGGTTTCACTGGGATAAAACCAGTATATGGTACTGGTTGGGCCATGCTCCCTCTTGAGGTTCTAGGGGACAATTCATTCCTTGCTTTTTCCAGCCTCTGGTAGCTGCCAGCATCCCTTGGCTTGTGGCCACATCACTCCAATCTTTAAAGCCAGTATCTTCAAATTTCTCTCTGGTCCATCTTCACGTTGTTTCTATGTGTAAAATCTTCCCATGCTTTTCTCTTATAAGGATAATGTGATTGCATGTAGGGCCCACCTAGATAATCCAGAATAATCCCTTCATTTTTAGATCGTTAATGTGGTCACATCTATTAAAAACCCTTTTTCCAAATAAGGCAACATTCATGTTTCAGAGATTAGGAACTGGATATTTCTTTGGGATCTGTCACCTAGCCAATCACAATTTTTAAAAAAATCTTTATGGTACATTTCTATATGATAAATTAATTACTTGTTAATTAAAGGAAAGAGTATGTACCGATTTTTTTTTTTTTTTACCATGGTTATCAATGAAGAATTCCAGAAAACTTTCAGTTCTATGTTATGGGTCTCTATAGTTCTTAAATAATGAACATACATTACATTGTGTATAATGTTAATTTGTGTGAGAAAAAAAAGAGGCAAGGAGAAAGATTTTATGCTTTGACTAATCTATATTTGAGACTGACTAGTTCCAAGTCTTTCATTTTAAATACAAACACAGGCAAGTCTCCAGTTAAGTGACACAGACATTCATGTTGTTCCCTGGAAGACATATGTGTGTTGCAAACATATGCCTACCGGAAGCCAAGAGTTCAGGGGCTGCAGAGAGGTTTTGTTGGGTTTCAAAACCAAGAGTAATTTTCAACCCAATCTAGAGTCATTGCTCTCCAACATATAGCATATCTTCTTTTTACCTTTTAGCTTTTCTTCTATTTATCTGGGACTGGCTAAGGTCCAGATTAGAACATTGAAGTTGGTAGGGCCCTTAGTGCCCATTGCATCCACCATGACATGGTACTTCTTAGAGACTCCAGAGAGGCCCACAGAGGCTGGACATGAACCCAGAGCTTCCAACTCCTGATGCTACTCTTTGGTTTGTGAACCTCTGCACTTCCCTTCTCTGTGATTTAGTGAGTCCAGTAAAATTTCAGAAGCAGGGATGGCAGAGTGGCCTGAACTCAGGGGAACGTGGAAAAGTGAGTTGGAAAGTTAGGAGTACTAACACCTGGGTCAGAATGAGGCGTAGAATGTTGTCAAACCCAAGACTGAGGCCAGAAGGACAAGTGGAGTTGTGGGCTAAAGGTCGGGGCACAGAAGCTTTGGCTTGGCCTTCCTCACGAAGGGGAAGGACAGGAGGACAGTCTGACAATCGTGTACGGAAGGGACATGCTGAGTCTAGCATCAGATGGGAAGCTTCCAGCACTGAGGGTGGGGCAGGACAGGCGCCTCAGTTCCTCTCCCCTAAACATAACTTCCCCTGCTTAAAACCTTCCAAAGAGTCCCATTTTAATAAATTGAAATTCAAACACTTTCTCACAATATGAAACATGACTCCTGCCCTCCAGGCTCAACCCTTAGCACTTTCCCCTCACTCACTCTATTCCAGGCATGTACATGCTCTGGAGCTCTTCCCATCCTTCAAACATACCAAGGTCATTTCCACCTGAGGGACTTTGCACATGCTCTTCCCTCTGCCTGGAACACCTCTCCCATTCTTCCCATCCTTTTAATCCTTCATTTCACTTATTAAAGTAACCAGCCCAGAGTAGTCTTCCCAGGTCACTATCAAAATTAACCCTTCCCTTACCCCAGGCACAATCCATAATGCTGTTTATTTTCTTCATGGAACTTACCACTGTCTGATATTATTCCTACTGTCCTATTCCTATTATTATTACTACTGTCTGTGTGTAGTCTCTCTCCTTCATGAAAACAGGAATCTTGTCTTCCTAATAGTTCTAGTTTCTGGCATGTTTCTTGGCATACAAAGGTGCTCAATAAATACTTGTCAAGCAAGCAAGTCACTAACTTCCCTACATTTATTTCCAGAGCAGGCGACATATGATAACTTCATAGCTAACTTCCATCACTGAGTAGCAGAATGAATGTGGCCACTGTGATGTCTAGAACAAGTAGATCACTGTCACCAAGGTGCGTCCCAATCCTCCAATCCCAGACCTGCCCACTTTTTGGTTTCCCTGGGCTGTCATTGCATAGGTCACCTCGCTTACAGGAGCTCCCTAATTCCTCCTTTGGGAAACTGGCCTTCTCCTTTTGGATGGATACAAGTGAAGGGGGTGGTGGTGTACGTTGGTTATCACAGAAGCTGAAGGTGCCTGTCTGGCTCTGCTCCCTTGACAGAAACTTCAGAGAATGTTGAGGTGCCAAGAATTCAAGTTGCAATGAACTAGCTTAACTGGGAATCTAGAGGTGCAATTTTCTTTTCATCCTCTCTCCCTTCACAAGAAACCTCCTCCTAAAAAAAAAAAAAAAGAAGAAGAAGAAGAAGAAGTCTCCTCCTGCCTCAAAACCTTGGTTCAATGTGTGTTTCTTGGTTAAATCCACCCACCCGCAGGAAGGTGCATGAGCCAACCATGGCTACCTGCTTATCTGTGATGTTCTGTGCTAAATCGCTTGGTGCTCATGACAGTTGGGAGGGGTGAATATCACTATTGTACTCATGAGAAAACTGGCGTGGTTGCCCAAAGTACCAAAGCTAGTAAGTTTCAAAGTCCAGAGACAAACTCTCATCTTCTTGGTGCTTGAACACTTGCCATGATGCCACGTGGAATGACAAGGGGAAGCAGCTGCCTTCCAGAATGAGCCCTGCTATCCACCACACCCAGGGGGCCACCCGATCAGCCGGCACCGCTGAGCTCAACCCCACCAGCTCCAGGGTGTCACTTAGACAGATGAACCATTGGGTCAGAAGTACTGACAGTGAAATGCACACATCTTAACAATGATCCTCTGACTAATACAGATTGATGTGGGGAGGCAGGTGCACTAATCTTAGCAAGGAGACCTTGATGGGAGAAGCCTGATTGCCATCTTAATCCAAAAGCTTTCTAGCCGATTAAGTGACTTGTAAATACCCCTCAACTTGATCCCTGATGATTAAGATGGTCAGAATATATTATCCAAGGCAGCACCACAAATATCTCATCACAGAATGCTGATGGCCAATCCTGTCTAGGAGGGAGTCCATACCAAACTGAGGTGCTCAGACCCCTCAATGAATCTGTTTTGAACCAACATAGACCCTGGGAGCAAAACCCTGTAGAATTCAGCCGATTGCTGAAGATGGACCCAGACCCACCTTTGTCCTTTTTGTGGGAGTAAAGTGGGCTGAGCACCGAAGCAAGATATAATGTGCTTTTTAATCTTTGTATCCTGTAGAAGGCAATTCTTTCCTTTTTAATTTATTGTTAGTTATCTAGATATTCATTTATTTATTGACTACAATCAGGTATGACTGAAGATAGTATGATCCAAGGCTTAGCCAATCAGAGACTTTGTGCAGAATTAATTAAACACTGGACAATTAAATATTGACTAATTGGAGCCTATTCCACTCTAGCAAGGGAGAGTCCTACCCACCCACTCATCAGAGTACCCCCGACTTTCCATGTGAGTCTGAGGTTGTTCATCTGAAGAACCTGCTATTCTTTGCTATCCCTCTTATGAAGTGATTTTTATTTAAAAAAATGATGTGTTCCGAAGCCAGACTAGACTGACCTCTTTGGGAACTGTTCATCAAAATGATAGCTCCCCACTGTGACATCGATGACTTCACACCTCTCTCCCTTTGGCAACTGCTTTTTAAAAAGATTATTGTGGGGTGATTAATTTTTCAGAAAGCCTTAGAAAGCTCCCAAAACTTTAGTCTCTGCCTTAGCCTCAGGAAGTCAGACTTGTGATCTATTACCAAGGAGATCAATTTCTACTTGGTCACTTGAGGAGTCGGCAGAGAAGTCAGGATGGGACCACAGAGCCTTTCTCTCCAGTCCTCTGTCCATGTGACCTCCCCTCTCCAGACCTGGTCTCCTGCAGTCTGCAAAGGGCCATCCACGTCTGAAGGGAACTGGTCATCACACGGGGATTGCATTTCAGATTTATTTTCCCCTTCCTCTTTGAATCTACTAAATCAGAACCCTAACACTAATATGAATAATAGCCAACATCTATTAATGGCTTATGACATGCCAGCTGCTGTGCTGACACTTTATTACTGGTGTCTTACCCTTTTCTCGTGTCTTTATTTATTCCCAGTGTATCTTATTTCTCCATCTGATAATTCTTTTCTCTGAAGTGCTGGGGGCTCTAGTCTTCCCACTGGTGATACCTGCTGACCCCCTCTAAGTGTCTGCTTTCTCCGTGTGCTTTATAAGGGGGCTCATGTCTGGCAGCACCTTGTAGGAACCGTGTGCCACCTGGATTGAGGTCCATTAACACAGAATTTGGAGTTTCTTTTGCCGGATGCTCTAGGGGTATCCGAGTCAGCAATCTCTTTATGTTAATTTCCTGAGCAGATAAAATAAATGCCGATCCCCAATCAAAGGAAGTCTGGGCCATGCTTAAAAACTATCAACTGAAAACTTTTTTTTCACCTCTCCAGGGTTCAGAATAAGGCAGTCAGAGTTCTCTGCCTCTTCCCAGAGCAGGCAGCAAGATTTCTTTCTATTCTAACCACTACTAAGGGTCCCAAACCTTTGAAGGTCCCAAGTTAATCTAAAATTCCAAGTTCCAAATCTTCGCCTGATTTGAGCTTAAGGACTCATATTTAGTATCCAGGTGGCTGTTAAAAATTCAACCTACTTGGGAAAACCTATCCCATCTTAAAGCAGCTAAAATATTAGGTGTTATTTAGCATTCGTATTCTCAGGGTTTTTTTTTTTTTCATTAAGCATAGATATACATTTGAAAACATGCTTGTTATATTCCTTCCAGAATGTCAGGACCCTTTTACTGCCCTCCCCCAAGAGAATTAAGGCTACATAATCTGCCTTCTTGCTGAGAATCTAAGTCTTGTGATAGCAGTTTATAGAGACTGACTCTAATTCTATAAGTTCATGGCATGGACACTACCGTTATCTCTATTTTACAGAAAAGAAGACTGAAATCCAGAAATAAATACATGCTAAGAAATAAAAATTGGATCCACATCTGATTCTGTCTTGCCACTGAGCCCACATTCTTAACCATGGCACCATAAACCCCCTTCTTCTGACCTTGTAGGGGTTCCGGTATCTGCAGTATAGACCAGGGTTTCCCAACCAGGAATCTCTGAGATCTCTGCAGTTGAACTCAGGAGAGAAGGAGAAATGTGGATGAGCTGCAATCCCTGTCCGCAAGGGGAAGGCAAGGGAAAGAATGAAAAAGAGGCTATCCATACCACTGCGGCCAGACGCGGTGGCTCTCACCCGTGATCCAAGCACTCGGGGGGACTGAGCTGGGAGGATCACTTCAGGTCAGGAGTTCAAGACCAGCCTGAGCAAGAGTGAGACCCCTGTCTCTACTAAAACTATAAAAATTGGTCTGCTGTTGTGGCATGTGCCTGTAATCTCAGCTGTCTGGGAGACTGAGGCAGGAGGACTGCTTGAACTCAAGAGTTGGAGGCTTCTGTGAGCCAGGCTGATTCCACAGCACTCTAGCCAGGGCAACAGAATGAGACTCTGTCTCAAAAGAAAAGGAAAGGAGAGGAGAGGAGGGAAGAGGAGAGGGGGAAAAAAGAGAGAAGAGGGGAGGGGAGTGGAAAGAAGAGAAAAGGAAAAGGAAAAAGAAAAGAAAAGGAAAGGAAAGAAAGGAAAAGAAAAGGAAGAAAAGACTGTTGCTGTTCCATGGACATGAGGAACTCATTTAAAGGTTGTTTGCTGTCCTAAGAAATGCAATAAATCCTCTGACCATGATCAAAGCCCCCATTTTCCTGAGCCTTCACTGCCTCTATGATCATTTTTGTTAAAAATGAAAAAAAGCAAAAAAAAAAAAGGCAATGCATCAAATCTCACACTTAAAGGAGCCCAGAAGTCATCCTGGTCCGTGGTCATTCTTTTGCCTCAGGTGCCTCGCACTGAAACTCAGAGTGGTGTCCTATTATGGTCAGTGGTGGAAAAGAGGGTGGCAGGGTCTGTGTGCAGCAGGCCCCTCTTCCTGGCCAGAGTAGCGCGATAGGAGCCAGGGTCCCTGTGATCCTGGGTGCATCGGGGCCTCCTTCCTGGATTCCATTTCTCCACTGCTGGATAGGACCACTCAACTCTTCTCCACATGTCTTGGGGAGTTCTTGTGAAGAGAGAAGCAGTTTTATAGGTCAGCGCTTGTCCTCGGGAGGTGATTTGTAGGGCTATTCTGTTGGCTAAGACACCAGTTGTATCAGGGATATCCTTATGAGTTTGGCTTCTGAATAAACCCCTCTGGGAAACTCCTGTTCTCCTACCAGTAGCACAGGGAACTGATGAAACTTCCCTGTGAGGAGGAAGCATTTTGCACGACTATATGGACAGAGATAAATGGTGTGAGATACTCAAAGAGCAGAAAGAGCGGGGAGTGTGCAGTGTTCTCACCACCGTCCCAGGTTCTGCGATGCATCCAAACTGCCTCCTTTCCTGCTACCCAGGAAACAGGCTGCTGCTGACCTCTGCCTCTCCTTCCTTTCTCCCAAAGCACAGACCTGTCCAGCACAACCACACCCCACACCCCATGCCCTTCCCTCCCTGGCAGGGCAGAATGTGGATACCCCATGGTAGGCCAGCTTCCAAAGACTGCATGTCTTTCGGTTTGTTGAAACCTCATCAACACTTCATGTGGCATGCCGGCAAGGACTTACTAACCCCAATTTAGTTACCATCGATTTTGCAATGAGACAAAAACTGTGTCACACCTCTCTTTTGCTTTTAATGATGGCTTTCTAATCTTGATGGGGGCACTTACTGGCAGGGTAACCCAGGATGAAACTGACCTTCTTGAATCTCAGTTTCTACCTTGGTTAGGAAAAAAACAAACAATGAAAACAGCTAATAATGACATTTGAATGCTTTCCATGCTCCAGGCACTGTTCTAAGCATTTTCACACAGATGGACTCAGTTTATCCTCACAGCATAACTATGAAGTAGTTCCTGATTTTCTCCACTCTGTACAGATGAAGACTCTTAAGCAAGAGAAGCTGAACAACTTTCCTATAGTCACACAGCCAGGACAAGGTAGAACTGGGGTTGAAAACGTTAAGTTTGACAACAGTCCTCACTCGGACACTGCACTACTCAGGGGACTCAGTCACCATGATAACTACCTGTACAGTGCTGACTGCATCTAAATAGCACAACTCCCTGTGAAAATTAAATGGAAAGATGTATATAAAAGCCTTCTGATAACAATGAATTACGTGAAGATAAGGTTGTCCTATTGATCGTTTTGTAATTAAGGCTGCGTGTAGGGGCTCACACCTGTAATCCCAGCACTCTGGGAGGCCAAGGCAGGTGGATTGCTTGAGAGGCTAGGAGTTCAAGACCAATCTGAGCAAGAGTGAGACCCTGTCTCTACTAAAAATGGAAAAATTAACTGGGTGTCTTGGCACATGCCTGTAATCCCGGCTACTGGGGAGGCTGAGGCAGGTGGATCATTTGGGCCCAGGAGTGTGAGGTTGTTGGAAACTAGATACCATGGCACTCTAGGCAGGGCACCAGAGAGAGACTCTGTCTCAAAACAAATTTTTTTTTTTTATAATTAGTAAAGCCCACTTTCCAATTTAATCACATCAAAACATGCATTAACTCTACTCAGAACATCTTAATCAACAAATATTATCTGAACATCTGCTATGTGTGTCTATCTGCAGTGTATAGGACACTCAAAATAATCAAGTTCCCTTTAGACACCTGCTGCAAAAGTTCTGTTCAGTTTGTTAATACCCCCTGGGCCCCAACTCTCGGCACAGAGTTCTTCCTGCGGTATCGCTACATCATATGAAGAGAGAAATTCCTTTCTGACTGCAGTATTTTATGGTAGTCTTTCAATGATATTCTGTGCAGAGGAAATACGAAGATAATATCTTTTATACCATTGCCACTTCCTGGTAATCGTTTGCTTGGTCCAGTGCTGTGTTGACAGTGTTTTGAGGCCTCATCTGGGCTCTGGCCTCTGATCAGTTAGTGATGTCTGCAGTGGCCACTGGATGAGAAAGTGGTACTCCACCTGCTGCCAAGTATTGTCATCACCCGCTTAGGAGTGCTTAGTTTATGAGTAATGTCTGGAAACAGGGCCCTGAAGCATTAGGAATCTCTGGGAAGAGTAAGGAAGCATCAATTTGGAGAAGGGATCACTGATTGAGCACCTGGCGGTGTGTCCCTGATTACTCCTGTTCTAGCTGTTATCACATGGGCAGAACACCCACTCTTTGTCTTTGACCAACCATGTAGTCTGCAGAGGTTGGTCGACCATACCATCACTACTAGTATGATGGAAAATTGTGAGCACTATTATGATAAGTACTTTATTGACTTTATTTTTTAGACCAGTGTTGTCCGAAAGAATGTTCTGTGATGATGGAAATTAGCTGTATTTATACTGTCTCCTACAGTAGCCACTAGCTACTTGTGGCTGTTTTGTACAAAATGTGGCTAACGTAACTGAAGAATTGAATTTTTAATATTCTTTAAAGCTATTTACATTTAAATGGCCACATTGACTAGTGGAAGCTATATTAGGTAGCAGTGTCAGAATTTTTTGTGAATCTTGACAAGAGACAGAAATTAAACGTAACGTGGTCTCGTAGGGTAGAAAACCCCAAGGACTCCACCGAGAGACTCCTGGAATTGATAAATAAATCCAGGAAAGGCTCAGGATATGAAATCAATGTACATAATCAGCACTTCTATCTACCAATCACAGTCAAGCTGAGAATCAAATCAAAGACTTAATACCATTCACAAGAACAACAAAAAAAGTAAAATACCTATGAATATACTTAACCAAAGAGGTGAAAGATCCCAACAAGGAGAACTACAAAATGCTGAGGAAAAAAAAATCACAGATGACACAAACAAATGGAAAAACATATCATGCTCAGTATTGGCAGAATCGACATTATTAAAATGTTCATACTACTCAAGGTGATTTACATATTCAGTCCAATCCCCACCAAAACACTCACATCATACTTTACATATATAGAAAACATAATGCTACACTTTATTTAGAACCAGAGAAAGAGCTCTAATAGCTAAAGAAATCTTAAGCAAAAGAACAAATCTAGCGGTATCAACATTACCTGATTTCAATCTATGCCACAAGTCTATGGCAAACAAAGCAATGTGGTATTGGTACAAAAATGGAGACATAGATCAATGGAATAAAACAGAAAACCCAGATATAAAATCACTTACAGCCAACGGATCTTTGACAAAGCAGAGAACAATGTGCGTGGGGGAAAGAAACCCTATTTAATAAGTGGTGCTGTGAAAATTTGATAGCCACATGTAGAAGAATGAAACGGGACCCCTACCTCTTACCACTCATAGAACTTAATTAAAGATGAATAGGAGAGGCTAGGTACAGTGGCTCATGCCTATAATCCTAGCACTCTGGGAGATTGAGGTGGGTGGATTGCTTGAGCTCAGGAGTTTAACACATCTCTAAAAAATAGCCAGGTGTTGTGGTGGACACCTATACTCCCAGCTACTTGAGAGGCTGAAGCAAGTGGATCACCTGTGCCTAAGAGTTTGAGGTTGCTGTGAGCTATGATGACAGAGTACTCTACGGTGACAAAGTGAGACTCTTGTCTCAAAAAAATTAATAAATAAATAAAATAGATGGATAGAAGAGTTGAATATAAGGCATGAAACCACAAAAGTTCTAGAAGAAAATATAGTAAAAACTTCTAGATATTGGGTTAGACAAAGAATGTATGAACAAGACCTCACCAGCAATCATAGCAACAACAAAAATAAATAAATAGGATTTGATTAAACTAAAAAGCTTCTTTCTGCACAGCTAAGGAAACCATCAATAGAGCAAATAGGCAACTGATAGCATGGGAGAAAATATTCTCAAGTTATACATTCAATAAAGGGCAAATAACTAGAATCTACAAAGAACTCAAGCAAATAAACAGACAAACAAACAGAATAAAAAGATATATGGAGGAAGTAGAGAAAATGTAAGGGATAGAGAAGAATATAACAAAACCCACTAAAATTAATATTTTATGGACATAAGAAAGTATTTTAAATCAATAAAATAACAACTAAATGTTGTAAAAAGAGGCACAAAGATCAAGGACCCTCCCCCAACCCCCACAGATTAAAAGCGAGGGCTTAAATACAAAAGCAAATAGAAAGATTGGAAGAAGTCAAGGAAGTCTTAACAATAACTTCAATGTATAGAGCTCAAAAACAGGAACAGAAAGATTAAAAAAATCAGAAGATTAATTCAATAGATAGAACATTTGATTCACGAGGACTCCAGAATAGAAAGTAGACCAAGCATAGTAAAATAAACTATCAAAGAAGTAATAAAAGAAAAGTCTCAGATCTTAAAACAATGTCTTTCTGGAAGACTGAGAAGGTCCACAGGATACCCAAGCAAATAAATTTGTGAAGAACCAACCAGGATGTAACACCATGACATTTTAGAAAAACAAAAGCATTAAGAGATCTTATAAACTCCAGAGGTTGGTGAGAGAGGGGAAGTAACACACGAAGAAACGGAACTGGAACATATTCTTCTTAGCAAAGTATCTCAAGAATGGAAGAAAAAGTATCCAATGTACTCAGCCCTACTATAAAGCTAATTTAAAGGTTTCATATGAAGGCTATAACCCAACTATAGCACAAGAATATGGGAAAGGAGGGGAGGGGGGAGGTTGGGATGGGGGGCCACACCTATGGTGCATCTGAGAAGGGTACAGGC
>CAUYON010070065.1:0-10115 GCA_963573935.1 Arctocebus calabarensis | reverse complement strand
CATAAATATTAATAATTGAAATCTCATCATATTGAGTGGTACCTTTAACAAATATGAAATGTCCGTCTTTATCCTTCTTTACTTTGGTTGGTTTAAAGCCTATTGTATCTGCAAATAAGATTGCGACACCTGCTTTTTTCTGTTTTCCATTTGCCCGGAATATAGATGACCATCCCTTCACCTTGAGTCTAAATTTATCTTTTAAGCTAAGGTAAGAGTCCTGTATGCAGCAGATATCTGGCCTGAGTTTTTGTATCCAGTCAGCCAACCTTTGCCTATTTAGAGGACAATTTAAACCATTCACATGAATTGAAAGTAATGATAAATCTTTAGAAAGTCCAGTGGACATTTTTAGTCCTTTCATCACTGTGGAAGACGAGTTTGATAAATAGTTTCTGGGTGAGTTTACTTTTGTGCTGGAGGTTTGTGCTGGTCATTGTGGAGGATAGGTCTGGGAATATCCTGGAGAGCTGGCTTAGTTACAGCAAATTTCTTCAGCTTGTGGATATTGTTGAAGTATTTAATTTCTCCATTGTAAATGAAACTCCGCTTAGCTGGATACAAGATCCTGGGTTGAAAGTTCTTTTGTTTTAGGAGATGGAGAGTCAATGACCATACTCTTCTAGCTTAAAAGGTTTTATCAGAGAGATCTACAGTTATTCTAATATTCTTTCCCTTATAGGTAATGGATTTCTTACATCTGGCTGCTTTCAGAATTTTCTCCTTCATATTAACTTTCGTGAACTTAATTATAATGTGCCTGGAGGATGTCTTATTTGGGTTGGGTCGTGCTGGGCTTCTGAAACTGTCTGCTATCTGAATTTCAGAATCTCTTGGCATGTCTGGAAAGTTCTCTTTCATAATCTCATAAAGCAGAGACTCTGTGCCTTGTGATACCACTTCATCCTTTCCAGGTATCGCTATAAGGTGAATATTGGTTTTCTTCGAGTTATCCCAGAGCTGTCTGAGAGAATGATCCGTTTTTGCCTTCCATTTCTCTACCTCTTTGTAGGTTTGGGAGTGTTGAAAAGCTTTGTCTTCCATGTCAGAAATCGTTTCTTCTGCTTCCTCCATTCTGTTACTGAGGGATTCTCCTGTATTTCTCAGATGTCTGAGGGCTGCAACTTCTTGTCTCAATGCATCAAAATCTTTGGTCATTTTGTCTTTGAATTTGTTCAGTTCTTGAGACATCTTTTGGGTCATCTTTTGGATTACTGTTTGAAATTCTAATTCCATCTTTTCCTCCACTGCGCTGATCTTAGTTGCTATCCAGACTCTGAATTCAACTTTTGACATCTCAGCCGTTTGCTTATGTAAGGGATATTGTGCTGTATCTACCTTGTCTTTCCTTGAGGGAATTGATCTACTCTGATTATTCATATTGCCAGAGTTTTTCTGTTGATTCCACTTCATGATTATTTGTCACTGTTGCCTATGACCGTCCTCAGAGTTGGGGAGGTGTCTCTCCCAGATCAGACCCTGGCAAAATCACTCTGTTGTTACTGGATTTTTAGGGAGTGACCCTGTGTCTCTAATGATTTCTCAAACCCCACAGGGTGGAGAGCTTAAATCCTCCTCAGCCTGCTTAGAAGACACGTTAAATTGCTAACTTGGGCTAAGCAGAAGCTTTCACAGGAAAGCGCTGTGGCTAGGATCACTCCTTAAGTGGCTATCCACTTACCTAGTGTGCCAAAACTGGTCTCACCGCTCTAGCCCCTGAGGGCTAAGGCTCCAAGGCATCTCAGTCCCCGTCTTTAGGCTGCTCAGTCACTAGATTACTTACTCACGCCCGATGTTTGTTCTGTGACCCTGAGGGTGGAGCTTGCCAGGGCAGCTCTCCCACAATGGCTCCACAGTGCCCACATCTAAACACTGGTAGCTCTGCCTGGCTTGGTGGCCCAGTATGGGGCCCCAGACAACACTCAAAGACCCCTGCACTCTTTCCAAGTTTTCCCAAGGCAGTTCAACCGAGTGCCAAGTCCAAAAGAAACCCAAACAGCTCATAGGTATGGTCTTTCCAGCCTGCAGTCCCACTGTTGCCCCACCCACAGCTGCTGACAGGATTAGACCAAACAAACACACGCAACCACTTGCCCAATCTCCGCTGCTTTTGCTTTCCTCAGGGTGTCCAGAAGTCTCATGCTGTCTCCCTGTGTCCCCAAAGGGAAGTTTCTCTGCAGATCCTACCTGCCGGAGATGCCTGAAGTCCTCTTTCTCTGGGACTGTTTTTCTGAAAGGGAATTAGGGAAGTTCGATATTTAAAGAAAGGTTTACAGGAAAAAAAAAAGAGGGGAAGTGAGGTAAATGGTTAAATTCTCATGAGTTCAAGGAGAACTCATGAATATGAGAATATCATGGCCCATATTCTTTTAAATAAGATAGGTTGACTATTACAAGAAAAAAATGGGGGTGAAAGAAGCATTAACTAGATCTCTCTAGGTAAGTGGAAGAAAGTTTGATCTTATCTCTGTTCTCCACCTGGAAAGATAAAACTGTGATCAAAATTATTAGTGTGGAATAAGACAGACTTTAGTTTTAGGTGGTAGACTTATTCTGCAGACTCAAAGCTACAATTTACATGTCCTTGCTTATAGGAGGCCAGCGAGGGATTTCCCTGGGAATGACCTGTGGAGGCAGTCCTTTGCAGGTGCCCGAGGCCTTTTACCTTTCTGTGGAGATCCAGCTTAGTAACATCTATTCATTTGGAAAGGGGTGTTGCATGACTCAGTCTTCAGGCTTGACTTTCCTTTTGCATAAGGAGTTGGGGAGTTATCCTGAGATTTTCATTTTTCTTTCCAAGGAATGTAGAAATTGCCTACTTAAGAGGGTTTTTGTGAGGATGAAAAAGGTAATGTTTGGACAGTGCCCAGTCTGTCATTCAAAGTTTATCATAATCTGGCCATTGATGCCTTTTCTCTCCTTGTTTAGGACTCTTCCTCTAACTAAATGCTTTGCTCCATCCAGGGTGGCATGCTATATTGTGTCTCACCTTGTTTTTTTTTCCTAGAGTACCAGTTCCAGTTTTTCCTGCATCTATGAGGAATATAAAATTTTCTAAACCCAGCTTTAATCCCATAGACTTCATGGAGTCTTCTTGAACTATCTAAATATTGATGATTGTTTTTCCCTTGGACTCTTCTGAATTCTTGTAGCACCCTATTAAGTATTTAACATAAGCCTGTTGGATGGCTTAATATTTTGCAGGTGTAATAAAGGTAATATTTTCAAAATAAGTCCTGTTGAATGTTTTTTTTTGTAGAGACAGAGTCTCATTCTATCACCCTCAGTAGAGGGCTGTGGAGTCACAGCTCACAGCAACCTCCAGGACTTGGGCTTAGGTGATTCTCTTGCTTTAGTCTCCTGAGCAGCTGAGACTACAGGCATCCACCACAACGCCTGGCTATTTTTTGATGCAGTTCCGCTGGGGCTGGGTTTGAACCCGCTACCGTCCATATATGGGGCTGGCTTCCTACTCGCTGAGCAATAGGCGCCACCCAATAACTCCTGTTGAATTTTTACTTCTTGTTTATTCTGTTTCTTTCCCCTTGTCAACCTGAAATAATTAAAAAGATCAGAATCCAACTATAGTTTATTAAAGAAAAAAGTTGTGAATTTAAGAGACATAGAGAAATGGATTCAGTGTTCTGAAATTAAAAATTAAGTTCATGCTTACGTAGGAAGAAAAGAAAGTTTAGTAGGATTATAACATTTTCTATAAAAGATTGATTTATGAGTTATAATAATTTAAATAGTTAGTTTTTTCTGCCTGGCTTATTTTCATTTCTTCTCCAGCTTAAAAGAGTGTATTTAATATTCTACCTTAAGACAATGTGAGATCCACAAAATTTTTATGTGAGAAAGGTAAGAAGAAAGAAAGATAATATATAATGAAGGTCAGCAATGAAGAGGGAAGAGATATTTCCTATCACCTTTTAGTCATTTACAACACTGTATAGAACAAAGTAGGTCAGAAGAAGGTTAACCTATAATTAGAAAGTCAGATGCCCAGTTCACATTCCTTTATGGTTCAAAATAATTTAAAGTCCAATAGATAATATTTTGAATATTTTACACCCCCAATGTTTTCTCTCATAAGACTAGACCAAGAAGTTGAAATGAGAGGTGAAATAAGACAGGAATACTGATAAAAGTCTGATTTCTTTTTCTTATTTTTTATTTCAGGTTATGGTGAGGATACAAATAACTAGATCACTATTTTTGAATTTGTTAGGTAGACTCCCACTTGTAGTTGCATCTTGCAAAAAGCATCCAAGTCCCAAGATGCAACTTGTAGTTGCATCTTGCAAAAAGCATCCAAGTCACACACCTACCTCGTGCTCTTTAAGTGGGAGCACACCAATGACCCTTTTCTACTCTTCCCCTATTCCCCCTTCCCCCAACTTGAATAGAATTAAATTTTTCTCCTATGTGGGCATGTGTTAGATTGTCTACTGGCTTCATAATAATATTGATTATATTGGATACTTGCTTTTACACTCTTATGATACTTTACTAAGAATGTGTTTCAACTCTATCCAGGTTAATACAAGAATCGTAAAGTCACCATCTTTTCTTACAGCTGAATAGTACTCTATGGTATACATACACCACAGTTTGTTAATCCATTCTTGAGGTAATGGGAATTTAGGTTGTTTCCACCTCTTAGCAATTGTAAATTGAGCTGTGATAAACATTCTAGTGCAATTGTCTTTGTGATAAAAAGATTTTTTCTTGATCTGAGTAGATGCTTAGTAATGAGATTGCAGGGTCAAATGGGAGGTCTAATTTGAGTTCTTTGAAGACTCTCCCCACTTCTTTCCAAGGAGGCTGTATTAGTTTGCAGTTCCACCAATAGTGTTAAAGTATTCCTCTCTCTCCACACCTATGCCAGTATCTGCAATTCTGGGACGTTGTGATGTGGACTGTATTCATTGGAGTTAAGTGATATCACAGGGTGGTTTTGATTCACACTTCTCTGATCAGGGATGATGAGCATTTTTTCATATGTTTGTTAGCCATTCATCTGTCTTCTGTTTGTGTCTCTTGCCCAGTGATAGATGGGATTGTTTGCTCTTTTTTTTATTGATTAATTTGAATTCTCTATAGATTCTAGTTATCAAGCCTTTGTCAGATTTGTAATATGCAAATATCTTTTCCAAACTGAAGGATGTCTATTTGCTTTAATTGTTGTCTTCTGCTATTTTTTTTCTTAGAGTTTTGTAATTCTCTTTGTAGAGGTCCTTCCACACTTTCATTAAGTATATTCCTAGGTATTTCATTCTTTGAAGCTACTGTGAAGGGAATTGTGTCTTTGATTAGCATCTCAACTTGGGTGTTATTGGCACGTACAAAAGCTACTGATTTTTGGACATTGATTCTATATCTGTGACATTACTGAATTTCTTCTTTTTTTTTTTTGAGACAGAGCCTCAAGCTGTCACCCTGGATAGAGTGCTGTGGCATCACAGCTCACAGCAACCTCCTATTCCTGGGCTCAAGTGAGTCTCCTGCCTCTGCCTCCCAAGAAGCTGGGACTACAGGCGCCCGCCACAATGCCTGGCCATTTTTTGGTTGCATCCGTCATTGTTGTTTGGCGGGCCCTGGCTGGATTCAAACCCACCAGCTCTGGTGCACGTGGTTGGCACCTTAGCCCATTGAGCCACAGGTGCCGAGCCACATTACTGTATTTCTTAATCACTCCCAAGAGTCTTATGGTTCAGTCACTGGGATTTTTTAAGTATATGATCATATCACTAGCAAAGAGTGAGAATTTGACCTCCTCTCCCTCATTTGGATGCTGTTTATTTTGCCTGAATGCATTGGCTATAACTTCCAGAAATTTGTTGAATAGTAGTGGTGATAGAGGACATCCTTGTTAGGTTCCTGTTCTAAGTGGAAAAGCTTTCAGTTTTATTCCACTCAGTGTGATATTTGCTATGGGTTTGTTGTAGATGGCTTCAATCATTTTAAGAAACGTACTGCCTATATCTATATTCTTAAGTGTTCTTGTTAGAAAAAGATGTTGAACTTTATCAAATGCTTTTTCCGCATCTATTGAAAGGATCACATGGTCTTTGTTTTTGCTTCAATTAGTATGGTGAATTACATTTATGAATTTGTATATGTTAAACTAGCCTTGATGAAGCCTACTTGATCATGATGTATAACTTTAAAAATATGTAGCTATAATCTATTGACTAAGATTTTATTTAAGTATTTTTGGATCAATATTTATTAGTGAAATTGATCTGGAGTCCCTCCCCCCCTTTTTTGAGACAGAGCCTCAAACTGTCATCGTGGGTAAAGTGCCCTGACAGCATAGCTCACAGTAACCTCCAACTCCCAGGCTCAAGCAATTCTCCTGCCTTTGCCTCCCAAGTAGCTGGGACTAGGTGCCCATGACAACACCTGGCTGTTTTTTTTTTTTTTTTGGTTGCAGCCATCATTGTTGTTTGGCGGGCCCAGGCTGGATTCGAACTCACCAGCTCAGGTGTATGTGGCTGGGGCCTTAGCTGCTTGAGCCACAGGTGCCGAGCCTGGAGTTCACTTTATTAGTTGAGTCCTTTTCTGCTTTTGGAATCAGGGTGATATTTGCATCGTAGAACATGATACAAAAAGTTTCTTTCTTCTCAATGTTTTAGAATAGGTTTTGCAGCAAAGGTATAAGCTCGTCTTTGAAAGTATAATAGAATTCTGGTGTAAAGCCATCTGGTGCAGGGCTTTTTTTTTTTGAGACAGAGCCTCAAGCTGTCACCCTGGATAGAGTGCTGTGGCATCACAGCTTACAGCAACCTCCAATTCCTGGGGTCAAGTGAGTCTCCTGCCTCTGCCTCCCAAGTAGCTGGGACTACAGGTGCCCACCACAATGCCTGGCCATTTTTTGGTTGCAGCCATCATTGTTGTTTGGCAGGCTCAGGCTGGATTCGAACCCGCCAGCTCAGGTGTACGTGGCTGGCGCCTTAGCCCGTTAAGCCATAGGTGCCGAGCCTGGTCCAGGGTTTTTTTTGTTGAAAGATTTTTTTTATTGTTTCTTTGATGTCAGTGCTTAATATTGGTCTGTTCAAGAGATTTATTTTTTCCTAGTTAAGTTTAGGGAGATGATGTGATCCCGGGTATTTGTCCATTTCCTCTACAGTGTCAAATTTCTGAGCATAGAGATTTTTGTGGTAGAAATAATTTCTTGTATGTCTGTGGTATCAATTATTTTTCCCTTTTCATTTTATGATTGAGGTTATTATTAAAGATTTTCTATTTCTAGTTAATATGGCCAATAGTTTATCAATTTTATTAATTTTTTATTTCATTAATTTTCCAAATGATTCTTTGTTTTCAATTTCATTTATTTCTGATTTAATTTTAGTTATTTCTTTACTTCTGGTAGGTTTGGAATTGGATTGCTCTTCTTTTTCCATTTCTTGAAGATGATTCATTAGGTTATTGATGCACTCTCTTTCTCTTTTTTAGATGTAGGCATCTAATGCAATAAGTTTCCCTCTTAGGACTGTTTTTACAGTGTCCCCCAAGTTTTGGTTACTTTCATCTTCATTGCTGTTATGTCTGAGTAGTTTAACAATTTTCTTCTTATTCTCATCCTTAACCCACCTGTCATTCAGCACAAGGTTGTATAATTCCCAAGGCATTGTGTGGGGATTAAAATTTTTTGTTGGAGTAGAGTTCCACCTTCATTGCTTTGTAGTCTGAGAAGATACAAGGTATAATTTCATTTCTGTTAATTTTGTTGAGGTTTGATTTGTGACCTAGGATATGATCTATTTTGGGGTATGTTCCATGGGCTGATGAGAAGAATATATATTCCTTAGCTTTGGGATGGCGTGTTTTGTGTCTGCCTATTAAGCCCATTTGTTCTAGAATTGCATTTAAGTCTCTTGTATATTTGTTTAGTTTCTGTTTAGATAATCGGTCCAGTTCAACTTGAGGGGTGTTAAATTCCCCAGCTATTATGATGTTATAGGATATCATATGGCTCAGACCAATTAAGGTCTGTTTCATAAATCTGAGACCATTTAAGTTGGGTGCATATATATTTATAATTAAAATGTTCTCCTGATGTATTTTTTCCTTGACTAATATGAAGTGACCATCTTTGTCTTTCCTTTTTTTTTTTTAATAATTTCATTGAATCATAATTCTGTACATTGGTGCAATCATAGGGCACGATTCACATACATTCAGAAATGTTTTGATCGTACTGTTACAGATCGCCTTCATGGCATTTTCTTGATCACTATATAAAGACATTGATACTCTACATTTAATAAGTTTCCCCAGTACCCTGCTGAATATAGTTTTTAAGTAGGGATACATTTAGTTGGTTCATAAGCAGAAAGAATACAGTAAAAAGTCTCTTTGTGCCCATTTTTCTCACCCTATAACTACTGTCACTAGCTTCTTCTGTATCCTTCCCGAGGTATTTTAATGCACACAGTAGTTACTGTGCTTGTGTGTGGATTCTCTTTCTTCTTTTAAGATATAAACAATAGCATACTGTAACAATGTTTCCACCCTGCCCTTTGCAAATAATATCTTGGAGACCTTTCCATATTTGTGGATAGAAATCATCATCAGCTTTTTTCTTCTTTTGTATATGGTATTTTAATGTACAAACAGATCATAATTTATTCAACCTAGCCTCTACTGAAGAGTAGATGTGTTGTTTTCAATATTTTACTATCATAAGCAGTGCTGCAATGAATAATCTTGTATAAATGTCATTTAACACATCATGTCCTAGTTCTTTAACATGCTAAATTCCCGGGAGATGAGTTACCAGGTCAGAAGAGATATGCATTTGTAATTTTGATAAGTAATGTCAAATTGCACCCCTTTCCCATCATAGTCAGCGTCCTAGTCTGTTTTGTGCTATTATAACAGAATACTGCACATTGGGCAATTTATAATGTACTGACATTTATTGGCTCATGGTTATAGAAGACTGGGAAGTCTCACCAGATGCTGTGTCATCCATGGCCAAAGAGAGGAGGTGAACAAGAGCAAGAGCTTGAGCTTGAAGCCTCAGTCCTTTTATAATCAGCATTATTTTATTCACGAGAGCAAAGCCCTCAGCATCTAAATGCACCTGTCATTGTTACCTATCTCTTTACAAACACTGTTGCATTGAAGATTAAGTCTCCAACACATCCTTTGGGGGGACATATTCCAACCATAGCAGTCAGTATTTGGAAATGACTGTTTCTAAATACCTTTGCCAATGCATCTTCCTGTTCATGTCCTCTGCCAGTTTTTCTACTGGGCCCTTCTTTTTTAACTTGTTAATTTCTCTAAGCTCTTTTTATATGGAGAGATTTCTCTTTTGTCTATAATTTGAATGCAAAAAAAAAAAATTCCCACTGGAATTGGAATTTGCTTTTATATGGAGAGATTTCTCTTTTGTCTATAATTTGAATGCAAAAAAAAAATTCCCACTGTAATTGGTCTTTTGACTTTGCTTATGGTATATTACTAAGTAAAGTTTCTTTTGAGACAGAGTTTCATTTTGTCACCTTTTGTAGAGTGCCTTGGTGCCATAGCTAACAGCAACCTCAAACTCTTGGGCTCAAGTGATTCTCTTGCTTCAGACTCCCAAGTAGCTGGGACTACAGGTGGATATTTTTAGAGACGGGGACTTGCTTTTGCTCAGGCTGGTCTCGAACCGGTGAGCTCAGGCAAGCCACTCACTTTGGCCTCCCAAAGTGCTAGGATTACAGGTAGGTATGAGCCACCACGCCGGGCCTGCAAGTAAAGTTTCATTGTTGTATGTTCATATTTATGACTTTGAGTTTTATGGCATCAGAATTTTCAGGCATTATTTAAAAGGTCTTCTTCACCCGAAGGTTAGTAAAGAATTTTCTATTTTTTCCTCCCATTATTTTATAGATTTGGAATTTATTTGGGCATATGATATAGGATGTAGAACAAACTTTTTTCTTTTTTTTCACTATAAATTCTTTCTTTCTTTATTTTTTTTATAATTTTATTGAATCATAATTCTGTACATTGGTGCAATCATAGGGCACGATTCATATACATTCAGAAATGTTTTGATCGTACTGTTACAGATAGCCTTCATGGCATTTTCTTGATCACTATATAAAGAC
>CAUYON010070062.1:0-11605 GCA_963573935.1 Arctocebus calabarensis | reverse complement strand
TTTTCTGCAGGCCCCTCGCAGCGTCACGGTTACCAGTGTACCGTTTAAGCCTCACCACAGCCTGATGAAGTAGCTTCTGAAATCATTTTATACATGAAGAAACTGGTTCCACAAGGTGAAGTAACATCCTTACGCTCATACTTACAAGCAGCCAAGGTAGGATTCCATGGAAGATTGTGGCCAGAAAGCCCTTGTTCTTCCCTACGAACGCCTAGAAAATAGGCCTAAAATGATGGAGCACATCCCTCGCCTGCCCTCTGATCTCACTTGGTGGAGCGCTTTCCCCAATCTCTTTATTTTAATGTGGCTTAATGGTTCAGTAATTTTCTCCATAGGTAATATTTTCTGTTTCTTGTTTAGGAAATCTTTGCCTATATGAAAAATATTAAGATATTTTTCTCTGTTATAGATAGTGTCTATATTGTTTTACCATTCACATTCAGATTTACATTTCACCTGCAATTTATTTTGTGTATGGAGTGAGGTAGGAATTAAGATTTTGCAATGTGCCCAGTACTGTTTACTGCTGTCATTACCTGTTACCTATTAACTATTGCCTGTTTACTGCTATCATTTCCTTCTTATTTTAATACCACCTCTATCCTGTCAGATGACATTTGTGCTATTTTTTCTAAACTCTTGATTGTTTTCCAGTGATCTATGTATTCACCTGTGCACTAATGCAACACTGTCTTTAATAATATATTCCATAATATTTTTGACACAAACTTTTGTAGGTACCCCTTTTTCTTTAAGATTGTCTTTGCTATTTTTGGTCCAATGCATGATCATATGAATTTTAAAAACCTTCTTTTTAATTTCCCCTAATGATTTTTAGTTTCTATAAAAATGCATTGGTTAGTCATGTTGTATTTTTTTTTTTCAAGAGACAGAGTCTCACTTTATTGCCCTCGGTCGAGTGTCATGGCATCAAACAGCTCACAGTAGCCTCCAACTCCTGGACTTAGGTGATTCTCTTGCCCCACAGCCTCTCGAGGAGCTGGGACTACAGGCACCTGCCACAACACCTGGCTATTTTTATTGTTGTTGTTGCAGTTTGGTCAAGGCCAGGTTTGAACCTGCCACCCTCGGTATATGGAGCCAGCACTCTACCCACTGAGCCACAGGTGCTGCCCGGTCATATTGTATTCTTACTGATTGACTCTCAGCTTGATCTGTCAATTACTGAGAGAAGGATATTAAAATCTCTCACTGTTATTATGTATTTGTCTATGTCCATTTCCACCATTTTTATCTTTTTTTAATCTTGAGGCTTTGTATAAACTTCAATAGGTTATATTTTCCTTTTATCATGGTAGATTATCCCTCTCTTATTCTAGGAATGTTCTTGCCTTAAAATTTGCCTTGAGGTTGACTAACTAAGTGTTGCATTATACAAACCTTTCTATCCTTTAACTTTCAACTATATTTATCCTTATATGTTCAGTGTATCTCTTATAAGTTATCTTCACTTGTATATTTCATCTCAGTTGTACAATCATCTTTTGATTAGAATATGTATGTCATTTGGGTTTACACATGACATATTTGAATTTAAATATGCTATCATATTATTTTTTACTACTTATCCCATCAGTTAATTATTTTAAAATTATTTTGAATATATCCAGTTAATTACCTATTGTTGTGTCTTAAAATATTATGAATTAGAGTATAGAGTAGCAGATTTGAGAAAAGAACTAAATTCTTTAAAGAACTGTGGTATTTTAGTATTCTAGAAGCAAAACTGGTATGTCTCTGTGAATCTTGTTATTTCCAGGATGACAATGAGATTTCTGAGTACAGAAATGGTTAGGAGGCTAAGGTTAGAGGATGAATATTTGCTGTTTTGAAGAACAATCCTGTACTGAAGTAGATGTTCTGCTTTCAGGTCTTTATCCTCTTGTAATAAATGTTGAATAAGCCTGACCTGTTTGCTCACTAAAGCAAACTTATTTGTTTCCCACTACGTATTTAAACCTGCTAAGTAGAACTGATTTATTCCCAGCTGTAGTCTCTGAAAGAATAAAATCAGTCAATAAAATCATATTAATAAAATCATGGCTTTTCTGGTGACTCCCGGCTGAAATATTATGGTCAAAAGTTCACAAATGGATTTAATTGATAAACTTGTTTTTATAGTCCCAAAGAAAAAGACGCTGAACTTGATCTTACAATCTATCTTCATCCTACTTTGTTTGGTCCTGCTATGGGGTGTACCATTGCCTTGAGTGGGTCTGTGAGTTTTTCTCCTCTCTTCCTCATCTAATATTTCTCCATCTTTCAATTGCTATTGTAGTTTAGGACCCCATCAGCAGGCTCAGAGTTAGTGAAGGGAGGAAGGACAAGAGAGATAGAACTTCTTCTCCTCCTTCTTCTCTTCTTCCTCCTTCTAATATTCTTTTCTTACCTTGTGTGATGTTTAGGCACTTTAGCCCTCCGAGTCTGTCAGATATTTAGGATTGTCTCTCCTATGGACACATTCTTCAGTTTTTAAAAAGTTCCCATTAGAAACAAACTTACTGACCTTGGACATGGTGCTGCATTTGCTTATAGCTAGCTTCTACTACCTTAGCCCACCCACCCTCCCTCTCTTCCTTCCTTCTTTCTTTTCCTTTCTTCTCTTTCTATCCTTTTCACACAGATTCTTTTAGAGTCCCCATTCCTCAGAAAAATAGCTACAGCCTCTTGCTTTTGCATTTCTCAGGTCTATGTAACCTACTCTTAAACTTAAAGGATGGATAGCAACTTCTGTAATTCTGCTAAAGTTATCTTTGACTTCAGAGAGGGGACATACTCATCCCTATTGGATAGAGAAGATAGGACTCTCAGCATAGTTGCATAGTTTCCTCTAACCATCCTTTCCATGAATTCTTGACATTTTCAACAACTTTAACTCATTTGATGCTTATGAGTTGTCCTACTGATTCTTGGAATCTCCCTTGAAATTTTTGCTTTATAGCATATTTCTCACTATATGCTTTGGTGTAAATCGTCATTTATATCTTGGTTACTGAGCTGAAACTGCCAAATAATATCTTATTCATTAATTTATTCATGCATTTACTTATTTATTCATGAGCATGTACACTAATGTTAATACATACTGATTATTTACAGTGTACTAAGTAGTGTTTTTGACACTTTGACTAGAATAAAGGGAAGAAAAAGACCAAAATTCCTGCCCTCTTTCTAGAGAGAAAAGATAAAAATGAAATTATACATAAGTTAAATTGTATATTAAAAGCTTAGAAGTGAATGCAGAAAAATTAATTAGAGAAAAGAAACAACAGGTGGGGTGGAGATACAAAGAATATTTTAAATAGGGTGGACAAGGAAAGCCTCTCTTAAGGGTCTGATTTGAAAGAGAGATGTAAATAGAGAGTGTACTGGTCAGATGTGACAACAAATGCACTGGCCCTGAGTTGAGAGCATGCTTGGGCTGTTGAAAAACATAAGGAGGCTAGTGAATGCACTAGCACGAGGAATGGGCAAAGTAGAAGGAAATGAAGCATAGACTGACTGGGGCAGAGAGAGCTGAGCACTGCACTTCTCCTGCAGTACAAAGCAAAACATCCTGAGAGTAAGAACAAGGGGATGACTTCTGACTAAGGCATTTATTCTATTTTCTTTTGTTTTTTTTTATTCTTTTCATTTCAAATTAATATAGGGGTACAAATTTTTAGGTTACATAGTTTTCACTTCTAAGGTAAGGTTTAAGCTGTAGTTGAGCCCTTCACCCAGAGAGTGCTGAACGTTCTCACATTTTGCACATTAAGTGAAATCTCTCCAATCACCTCCCTCTTCCCCTTAAAGAACTAATAGTCAACCTTCCATTTGATCCCACAATTCCATTTCTAGGTATCTATCCAGAAGAACAAAAATCATTTTACCACAAAGACATTTGTATTCAAATGTTTATTGCAGCTCAATGCATAATTGTCAAGTCATGGAAGAAACCCAAATGCCCATCATCTCATAAATGGATTAACAAATTTTGGTATATGTGTACCATGGAGTATATATATATACAGCCATAAGAAAAGATGGGGACTTTACAACTTTTATGTTTACCTGGATGAAGTTGAAACACATTCTTCTTAGTAAGGCTATCTCAAGAATGGAAAAAAAATCATTGTACTCAATACTAATATGAAACTAATATATAAACAACTACACACCCACAGGAATGATAAAGTGCGAATGTAGTCTAGAAAGGCAGAGGAGAGAGGTGTGACCAACGTTTTTAAATGATCACTTCTGCCTGTGTATTAAAATAGACTGTTACAGTGGTGAACATGAAAGCAAAGAGACCAGTTGAAAAGCTACTCCAGGATTCCAGGCAAGAAATGATGTTGGATTAAATCACAGAGGAAAGAGGCAAAGTGTTGACATAGGAAGGTCAGGTCAAGGATGTATTTTGAACATAGAGGCAAGAGAATTTGCTGACAGATTGAATGCAGGGTCTGAGAGAAAAAGAAGATAAGGGTAATCCCAATCTTTTTGGTCTTTAGTAGAATTAATGGCATGAAAGGATGTGAAGGGAAGAGCAGGATTGTGGAGGCTACAGAAATCTTGTGGAAAAGGCCAGGGACTAATTTTCATTTTTGTACATGTTTAAGTTAATTTACTTAACTGATGGCCTACTGTGTGGGTCTTGAGTCGACTGTTAGGTACATAAATCTGGAGCTTAGGAGCTTAGCAGAGAGGTTGAATCATCAGCATGTGTATGACAGAACAGGATCACCAGGAGAGGCAACATTAGCAGAGAAGAGGAGCAGTTTAGGGACTGAGCCAAGGTCACACAAAGGGCCAGAGCCCAGGAGAGGCCAGCAGACAGACTGCAGCAATGACCAGAAAGGTTAGTGGAAAACAAGAAGAATGCATTCTAGGAGGATGACAAGACAGTGTTCAAGGGTAAGGGAAGGACCAGCAGGGCCAAATGTCCTAATGAGTGTAATCAGACAAGAACTAGATTTTGGTGATTGAATTTGACAACTTTGAGGTCACTCATGTCCTTGACAAGGCCACTTTCAGTGAAGTGGTGAAAATCTGTTTGGGTGACATAAAAGAGAAAGTGGAGAAAAAAAAATAAAAAATTTCAGGCATAGACCGTTCAATACAAGCTTTGCTATAAGTTAGAGGAGAGAAATGGAGTAACATATAGAAAGGGAATTGGAGTCAAGAGTGGGTTTTTAGAAAGCTCAATATTTTTATGCTGATGCCAATCAGTTACTAAAAAAGGAATACCATTTGGGTAAGAAAGAGGAGACTTTTGCTGGAATGATGTCCTGATGTAGAGGAGATAGGATGTCATCTTGTGCCTAAAAGGGGAAGCTGACCAAAGACAAAACCATGAGCAAAGTAGAGTTCAGGTAACTATGAAGCTGTGATATTGGGGAGATCATCTAAATATTGTTAAACTTCCCATGATATCAGACTGAGGCTGGGATAATGTTTGAAAGAGTTACCCGGAGCTAGGACTGCAACAGTCGGGGTGAGCGACCCAAAATCTAGGAGATGGCTGGAAGGAGGACAGAGGTGAGCCCTACAACAAGTGATAAAGGACTAGAGTTGAGCTTTTCCTAATTCAGAGAGCTATGGGGAAACAGTTCCCTCAGGAGAGAACTATTCTTTTCTTAGATCAAGCAGATCTAAGGGAACATTCAGAGGATAGGAACATTCGGAGGAGAATTTGAGAATACAAGTAGTCATAAATTCCAGAAGGCATAGTAGAAGGGTTTCAGAAGCAAGGGTTTCAGAAGAATGTAGGATGTATGGAGCTGTAGAAGGACTAGGGTCAAGGAGAAGAGAGAGGGAAACTCAGAATTTCTAGACTTCTTGTGGTCCCTAGCCTAAAATGCAATGAACAGCATCATGAGATTAATTCTAGAGACTCAGGCAGATAGAGAAGCTGAGACTCTGTTGGGTCCTGGAGCCTTGGAGACCACAGGTATAGTAACCTTGCTGGTGGAAGATAGGAGTCTCATAAAAATTCTTTCTTTCTTACAGAATTTGCCCCAGATTTCTTATAGGTGGCTGTTTTTAGAATGTGCTAGGAACTGCATGTGTTATTTTAACTTTCGTTCCTTTTTGTTATTTTGGTCATTTAATCAATTTAATCATGACCATACAAAGTTTCTTAGCTTTGTTATTCCATTAAATGATGCAGAATGATTAGATGAAGTTTAATATAGCCCATATTTGACTTAGCCCATATTTTGGGTGCTGTGGAATATGGGGAAAGGATACTTTACATGTATTTTGTTAATTATTTTAGTTAAGGAAGGGATTGATAAAGAGAAATGTATGGAGTCATCTAAGATGATAGAGTAGTCTAGACTTTATGTAAGTTCTGGAAACTCTCCTGGCAATATTTGCTAAAGTCTTAATCAGGGCCCAATGTTTGATTTTAAAGATAGTTTGTATTCTACACCACTGTCTTAGACTTGGGATTGAGAGAGGTCAGCTATCTCTTAACACATGCTTTTAGCATTTTCCTTCATTGTTTGCTTCCAGACCTCAGCCAAGATGTCCGAATGGACAGCTCTGCCAGGTGGCTCCTCAGAGAGGCCTCTCGCCTGTGCTTCCTGCACAGTAGAAGTAACAGCTAGAGATGGGACAGAAGAGCCTGCCAACCAGAGATGGATAAAACTCATGAAGCATCAATAATGGATGAAATCAGGGTCAAAAAGAGACTTAGGGGAAATAGTTTGAGAAAATGCATTAAGGATGAATAGGAGCAATGAGTTTTCTTGTTCTGTTTCTCCAATGTGAGATCCAACCAAACCAGAGGTCAGAGAACCAGCATTCTTGTATGTGTTAGTAATTATTAAGTAATTATGTTTTGATAGGGGAATGAGGTTTGATTGACATTTATCTTTTTTGATCCCTTCTTCACTTTGTTTTGGACAAACATACACACACACATTTTTCTTCTTTATCTGCTAGATTTTAATTACTGTCAACAATACTGCTATCTGATTTATGTGTGCTTCCACTGCTGACTTTCTATTAATTTATTCAAGAAATATTTATGGAGTATCTGTTGTGCCTCAGGTACTATTTTAGACATGACATTTATTTAGACATTTTATGGTGACTTAGCAGTCGGTAAGGTGGTTAAATTCTCTGATATTAAGATGTATCCATCCTAGTGTTTGTGTTAGCAGGAGGGCACTAGAAACAATAAATATGTTGGTGAGTAATATGTAGGCATGGTATATTATGAATGGAAAATCCAAATTTTAATATTTCTAGTTCATGACTCATGCCCCTGTGCTTAACATATGTCATCACACAACTAGGAGGAATCTTCAAAACGTGAAATAAATTACGGCCCTCATTTCATTAGAAAGGAATTTGAGACAGAGATGATGAACATAAATTGTGTAAAGTCAACCTGAAGTAGGGAAATTAGCAACTACTATTAAGTTGCAAATCAATATTTAATTTCAATTTAAAGGGTGGTTTAATGTCCCACTAACAGTCTAAAACTTGGGCAGATACTTCTAATTACCCAATTACTTAAACTATATAAAAACTCTAATCATGTGTATCAATATTGTTTCTTTTTAGGCTAACGGTTGGCAATCCTTTTATTACCATAACTCCTGCATTCAAATTTTTAAAGATTTCATGCTTTTTGTTTTACTGTTTCACTCTATATTAGTTGTACATTAGTCAATTTAAATTCTTTAACTCTTTTGCTATTTTTACAGACAAGAATATGACAAAAACTTGAATGTTCCTCAGATTAGGAATTCTATTTTGGATACAATGGCTTCTAATAATAATCTCCCACAGTCTGGAGGGATGTTTTAAGATTAGACCACTGAGACTGAAATAAGAATCCACTATTTACTGCACTTTCTCAAAAGCCTTCAGCAAAGATGCTCTGAACTATTCATACATGAGTTTATAGTAGCAGACTGATGGTTTTTAAAAATCATTTCACTTGTCAACAAATTTTGTCCTCATCCCCTAACCACTCAAGGGTGTGCCTTGTGGGGGTCCTGCTTTCTCGTTGCTATAAACTTTACTCCTCAATCCTTCCAACTACTTCAACTTTTCTATTCAAATATTTGCCAAAGTAGTTTCCCTCTTGGAGTTTTGTCTTTGTCTGATCGGTGTTAAGGCAGCCCATTCTCTGAAATACCAAATTTCACTAACCTGTGGGATTGCAATCTTTTTTTATTTCTATTTTTATTTATTATTTTATTTTATTTTATTATTTTATTTTTTTTTCTGTTTTGCAGTTTGGCGAGGCTGGGTTTGAACCCACCACCTTTGGTACATGGGGTCGGTGCTCTACTCGATGAGCCATAGGCGCCACCCGGGATTGCAATCTTGTAAGTCAATTCTTTTGTTTAATGTAGCTGGAGGCTCAGGAGCTACAGACTTGCCTGAACAAGAGTAAGATATATCTTTACTAAAAATAGAGAAACTAGCCAGTTGGCAAGCTCCTGTAGTCTCAGCTATGGGGAGGCTGAGGCAAGAGGATCACTTAAGTCCAGGAGTTTGATGTTGCTGTGAATTATGATGCCAAAACATGCTACCCAGGGTGACAGAGTAAGACTCTGTCTAAAAAAGGAAAAACAAAGCAAAATGAAACAATAACAAAGTAGTCCCAATAGATAATTTTTTTGTAATTTCATTTATGGATGTTTAGATGGGCACATATTAAAAATTAAGAGGTCAAGTTCAGGCATCTTCATGGAGCTACTAGTGTAGACACACACTGTTTTTTCAGGATAATTTTTGGTTTTCCTCTAACACTTTCAGAGTTGGTTTACATCCCTGGCTGTTGTTGACCTCTTCAACAGTTTAATTCTTTTTTAAACTTTCAAAGCAAAGAGAAAGAAAGGTCCAGAGCACCTAAACACATTCAGGGAAAAAAATACACATGTACAGAGGTCTGGTCACATTTCAGAAGACCATTTTTAATATCCTCTACCATTTTTATACATTCTTTTATAAATAAATCTTAAAACACACTACAGTAAATATTATTGAATTAATGCTAGATGAGGATTTCTCATACTTCCCAAAGCATTTTTGTTTTCTGATGAAGTCCGAAATCACTTTTTGTATACCATTTGGCCAATTGCAATATATACACATTCATCCAGGCTTATTCACCACTTTGTTCCACCAAATTTCTGAGATTACATATGAGGTTGAACAATTAAGTTCCTGAACTCATCCTGGAAAAACTACTACATACTTAATTACTGAATATCACTATGGTCACTTCTGAAGTACTGCCCTTGGGAAGCTGCACACCTACACCAGCACCCAGACCACCCTTCAAAGCAATTTTGGAACTTTGTTTCTAGAATGGTCATCAGAGCTGTTGTCACACAGAGTAAGACAATTAAGTTTGGGAACTCATGATTCTCTACAAGTCCAGTTACTGAAACTTCCTGTTGTAACCTGAGACCAGTTTTTTGTTTGTTTGTTTGAGCCAGAGTCTCTTTGTGTCACCCTGGGTAGAGTTCCATGGCATCATTTCTTACAGCAACCTCAAATTCCTGGACTCAAACAATCCTCTTGCCTCAGTCACTGGAGTAGCTGGGATTTTAGGTGTGTGCCACCATGCTCAGCTAATTGTTTCCATTTTTAGCAGGGCTGGGGTCTTGTTCTTACTCAGGTTGGCTGAGACAAGTTTCATTGGCTGCTGAAATAACTTGCTGCAACCCTAGGACTAATTTTTGCTCACCACTATTGCTCACTAACTGGACCTTGCCAGTTCCTAGAACCTTTACTAATACCAATGAACCTCCTCAAAGAGCAATACATGGCATTTCTCCTTTTTTATAAAACCTCCCCCTTCTTTTGTTCTTTGGACATACTGAAGACCACATGGTCTGTGTGTATGCCCTGAATTGCAATTCTTTATTTCCAAATAAAAGGTTAAATTTGGAGATTCATCTCTACAAGTTTATTTTGAGAATTAATACTTAAAATCAAAACCGTTTTCTCCTGCATGACATCATAAGTGAGCCAATGTAGAATCTAACAAAGACTTCCTTCTTTGTCTTTCATTAAAGTAGATGCAAAAGCAGACCAGCCTACAATGTTTTTGGAGGCCTGCCCATAGGGCAAGGATGTCACTTTTCTATGCAACTCTGTGGGGTGCTAGAATTGTGGGTCCAGAGAGGACAGTTCTCAAATGTTAATGAGCATTATATTCAGCTGAGTAACTCAGTAAGGTGCAGAGCCCTGGATCCTACATGCTCAGAAGTTTCTTATTCAACAGGCCTAGAATGGAAATGTAGGCTGGGCAGTGTGGCAAGCATTCCAAGCAATTCTGAGGAGAGGACATACTATGTATTTAAGTGTATTTAAGTGACAATTTCTTTTCTTATTTTCTTTTTGTGGATTCATGGCAGGTGATGCTTCCATGACAGATACACTATTAATGACACATACAGAGACACACAATTCTTCCAAATTCCCAGATGTTCTGTCCCACTTGGATGACACATTTCAGAATACAAGTTAGCCAGAGTGACTTTGGAGGACTAATCTTCTATCTGCTCTAATTATTTGCCTTAAATAAGTAATTTGCAAATTTTACTGTTTTAATACTATTACTAATAAGCAACTTGCAATGGTTTCCACAATTGATAGTAACAGTCCACTCCTGGAAAGAAATGTGTGGTCTGTGTATCCTTCAGACAATACTTGACAAATGTAATTTTTTTTTTTTTGCTTTTTAAAAATAGATAGTGGGTGAAGTTAAGACTGAAATACCTGCAGATACCTAGGACATAGCTATTCTACATTGCTAATTGCATCTAAATAATATGTTTTAAGAACAGCCAAGCTGGGTGGAAGATTTTTATATAGTAAAACCCAGGAACTTGACAGCTATGTTTTCTGGAAGAGAAGGCCTTTCTACTTCTATTGCCAAGCCCAGTTTCTACCTTAAATTGCATTTTCAATCTTCAAACATAAATGATTTAACCTATTTGTACCTCAATCAAAACCAACATGTATACATCACACAAAGAACGCTTGGGTTTGAGAAATGGTATTCGCTGATGTTCTTTATAAGCAAATTATAGCAGCAGTGGAACCCGAATGTCAGGCTAATATAGAAACCTGGTTTCTCAAAGTGTAGTTTTCAAGCCAGCAGCATCAGCATCGGTTGGTAACTTCTTTCAAAACCAAAATCTAGATCCACTACATCAGGAATTCTGGAAATGGAGTTGAGCAGTCTGTGTTGTAACAGGTGCTCCAGTTCTCTAGGTGATTCTGATGAAGTTTGAGAAGCACTGCTCCCCAGCATGCCATGATTTAAGGGGAAGGCTGATCTCCCTAAATTAATATTAGTTTTGGAAAAGTTGTTTATAGTTCTTCTTTCTGTTAACAAGGACACCTTGAGTTTGTGTGTAAAAATGTGGCTGTAACAAATTTATTTTTTTTATTATTTTATTTATTTATTTATTTATTTTAATTGAATCATAGCTGTGTACATTAGTTCAATCATGGAGTACAGTGTGTGGGCTTCACATGCAATCTGAGATATTTTTATCAACCTGATTGACATAACATTCATGAGATTTTCTCATTTACTATGTGAAAACATTTTTGATCC
>CAUYON010070059.1:0-17683 GCA_963573935.1 Arctocebus calabarensis | reverse complement strand
CCTTTACCATACATAATATAGTGGCTATCTCTTTCTTTTTAAACTTTTGATGCTTTATGCAGTTTTTTTTTCCCCTTTGGCCAGGGCAGGGTTTGAACCCAGCACCTCCAGCATATGGGGCCAGCACCCTACTCCTTTGAGACATAGGTGCCACCCTATCTTTGATATTTTTAAAAGCCAAAATGTAAATATTTTTGACATCTTAATTTTTGAGAGCTTTTAAAGATGCCAGAAAACTCCATGTAAAAGCTCTAAATGTTTCTTGTGAAGCAATAAGTGTTTTTAATAATAAGATAAGAAAGATAAAGCTGAAAAGGCAAATTCAGCATGCATTTTGAAAAGGAAAGCAGAGAGAAAAACCAGGAAGACAGAGGAGGGGAATTCCAGTCTGTGGGAGCAGAGATAAGAGTGCAATTGAAGAACTTAAGAGAAGTGAGGTAAAGGACATCCAGGTCTGAAGACAGAAACTGACAGTCTGGGTGGCGCCTGGGGCTCAAGGAGCAGGGCACCAGGCCCATACACTGGGGGTGGTGGGTTCAAGCCTGGCCCCAGCCAAAACTGCAAAAAAAAAAAGCTTCTAGGGCTAAAGCAAATCACTAAAAAAGCATTTATTTGGCACTTTTAAATGAGATTTACAGTAAAGCGATGTTAAAAAAAATAAAGAAAGAAAAGAAACTGACAGTCCTAGATGGCAAGCACTGTCTGGAGTTACATCTAGGACAGCACATTTGGGAATGAATATTTTACATGAGATAAACTGAAAGAACAGTTAAAAAGCATTCAGCTGCAGTTATTTGAGTTTCAAAATTTTATTTCATATAAGAAAATAATTAGACACCTCCCTCGTTTTTTGCTCCCATGCAAAAAGAAAGGTACTACACCATGCATTATAGGAGGAAACCTCTTTTTCTGTTGTTGTTAACCTGTGTTTGGATTCATAAAATATTCATAAACAGCCAAGTGATTCCACTCATTAATGTGTAGGGATTCTACATGAACAGGGAGACCACATCCTGTACTCTCACAAAGAAATAGTTTCCCCTAGAGAGAGTATATCTCAAAAATTACATATCTGAACTCCTACAGCATAGAAATACCTTTGATTGGGAGAACTTAATAATAAACTGAAATTCTTTAATAAGAAATAGCAATAAGGAGTTTGAGACTAGCTTGAGGAATAGAGCAACCCTGATATCTACAAAATTATTTAAAAGGCCAGCCACGATGGCTTAGGCCTATAATGCTAGCACTCTGAGAGGCTGAGGCAGGTGGATTGCTTGAGCTAAGGAGTTCGAGACCAGCCTGAGCAAGAGTGAGCCCCTGTCTCTACCAAAAATAGGAAAACTAGTCGGGTGTTGGGGCGGGCACCTGTAGTCCCAGCTACTCAGGAGGCTGAGGCAAAAGGATCATTTAGGCCCAAGAGACTGAGGTTGCTATGAGCTATGATGCCACTGCACTCTACCCAGGGTGATAGAGTGAGACTCTGTTTCAAAAAAATTAAAAAATTAGCTGGGCGTGCTGGCAATGCCTGTAGTCACAGCTAGTTGGAAGGTTGAGGCGAGAGGAGTTTGAGGCTGCAGTGAGCTATGATCACACCACTACACTCCAGCATAGGTGACAGAGGGAGACCCCGTCTAAAATTAGTAGCAAAAAAAAGAAAGATTGAGACAATTATTACCTATCATTAACTAACTGCTCAATACATGCAAAGGGAAACCTTAATAATTAATTAAAACAATTGATAATTATAATTGCAGTTCTTAAACTTGGATGAACCTGCAAATGGGGTGAGGAGCAATTTATAATACAAGTGCCAATACTGGGCTTCAATCCCCAGAGCATCTTATGTACCTGTCTGAGGTGATGCCGCCTCATCCACACAATTTAAAAGCTTCCCAGATACTCAGGTGCAGTCAGGGCTGGGAACAACTGAGATAAGACGGAAACTGGAGCTGCCCTGCAGAGGAAGGCAACTGCGACCAGAGAATCTAGGAGCCCATCCTGACTTCAGGAATCAAGGGTAGTTTGTCCTCATCCTCCCCAGCTCACCCGCCATCTGCAGCCTCCACCCAGCATTTTTGCCAGCTGACTTTTTTTTTTTTTTTAGATTCAGAATCTCACTTTGTCACCCTCAGTAGAGTGCTATGGCATCATAGTTCACAGCAACCTCCAACTCCTGGGCTTAGGCGATTCTCTTGCCTCAGCCTCCTGAGTAGCTGGGACTACGGGCACCTGCCACAACGCCCGGCTATTTGTTGCAGTTTGGCTGGGGCCAGGTTTGAACCCGCCACTCTGGGTATGTGGGGCCGGCGCCCTACTCACTGAGCCACAGGCACCGCCCATGCCAGCCAACTTTGAAGGCACCAGTGTGAAGTGGAGGCAAAGGAGAAAGCTAAACCAGGCACGGGATGAGAGGAGGCAAGAGCTCTGTCTGGCTGTCAGCATAGAGGTGTGCGTGAGCCACCCCAGGGATGGAATATTTTTGTAAAGATATCTACATGGTAAGGGAGGAATCTCTGAACCAACTGTGCCTAGAGACCACCCGGCCTCCTGGAACCGGAAGACTCTGGTCATGGGTAGGGTTCAGGACATGCTATCACAAATTGTGGCACTTTGGTATTTGAGAAAACCACAGAAACGAGAAGTTCTCTCTGCCCTTCCTCCACCCTAACCCCGCCCTTCTCCCCTGAAGCTGTATCCTAAAACCTAAGAAGGATTTTGGGGGGACAGGGTCTTGCTCTGTGGCCCATTCAGTCTGGAATGTGGTGGCATGAATCACTGCAGCCTCGGCAGTGATTCCTGGGCTCAAGGGATCTTCCTGCCTCAGTGTTCTGACTACCCATGCCACTAAGCTCAGGTAATTTATTTTACTTTTCGTATTGACAGGGTCGTGCTCTTGCTCAGGCTGATCTAAAATTCCTAGCCTCAGCCTCCCAAAGTGCCAATATTACAGGTGTAAGTCCTGCGTAAGGCCTCGGATATTCGGACCATCCCTGTTGTAGGTTACATGAGCAGTACCTCATGTGGAATGTTCCCTTCTGTATTCAGAGGAAAGGAGTCAAAGACACAAAGATCCCAAGAAAAATCTAAATAAATAGGCCTTGCAAATCCTCCCACCCCCCAGTTTATTGCCATTAGGTCACACCCTTTAGTCCTTCAATCATATTTCTCCATGACTGTCCACTTTTCAGCAAATCTAAGCGTGAAAATATGCAAGGTTACCTGTTTCTTTGGGCCTTCACTTTCTTATGAAAGCTCCCATGTGACATTAAACTCATATTGAAGGTTCGGCGCCTGTGGCTCAAGCGGCTAAGGCGCCAGCCACATACACCTGAGTTGGCGGTTCGAATCCAGCTGGGCACGCCAAACAGCAATGACAGCTTCAACCAAAAAATGGCCAGGCATTGTGGCAGGCACCTGTAGTCCCAGCTACTTGGGAGGCTGAGGCAGGAGAATCGCTTGAGCCCAGGAGATGGAGGTTGCTGTGAGCTGTGATGCCCCAGCACTCTACTCAGGGTGACAGCTTGAGGCTCTGTCTCAAAAACAACAACAACAACAAAAACCCTCATATTAAATCAATCTGTATAGTTTTCTCTTGTTATTCTATCTTTTGCTATCAGGGCTTCAGCTATGGACCTAAAATGGGAGGGAAAGATTTTTTTTCCCATACCATTTGGGGAAACAACAAATACTCTGCTGGACTAATAACAGCCCCAGTGGATGCCATTTCTCCTGGTGAATTCTCCAGTCCCATTTGTCTTTGTCTCTGACTCTCTCTGCTCCTACTTCTTACTCTTCTGCTCTGCTTTCCCTTATAACATCTGCCGCCTTGCAGATGTTAGACTAAAGGGCGTGACCTAATGGCAATAAACTGGGGGGTGGGAGGATTTCAGTTTAACTCCCCTCTCCAAGTTTCATGGTTTCTGCCACTGCTGCAACTGTGGCCCTCCCTGTGTGACCAGAATAAGTCTCAAATGCCTTTGTCACACCCTGTTAGCAGAGAATGCCTCTTGGAAGCAAAGGCTTGGGACCAGGCCACCCCACGCCGTGCACGTCTGCCTGCAGGCCAGTCTACTGTGCCCAAACATGGGCAAGAATTGCTTTTTTGGGGGGGGGGGCACAGGCTATTTCTCAATTCTTGCAAAAGGGGAAATAAAACCATAGTAGTTAAATTAGAGACAATATATTTGGTGTGTTATTGCCTTTACTGAGAATAAAAGCAGTATTTGCTGAGAATCTCAACAACGTGGGGAGGAGGAAGTAGTGTTTTTTTGTTTTGTTTTGGTTTGGTTTTTTTTGAGACAGAGTCTCACTATGTTTCCCTCAATAGAGCACTGTGGTACCACAGCTCACAGCAACCTCAAGAATTTGAGCCAAAGCGATTCTCTTGCCTCAGCCTCCTAGTAGCTAGGACTACAGGTGCCCCCGGCAATGCCCAGCTATTTTTTGTTGTTGTTGTTGTTGAAGTTGTCATTGTTGTTTAGCAGGCCCGGGATGGTTTTGAATCTGCCAGCCCCAGTGTATGTGGCTGTCACTTAACCACTGAGCTGTGAGTGCCAAACTGTAAAGTAGTTCTTACATACAGAAATATTGGTTTCCTCTGTTTTGACTAGTGTTTTGTCTTTGCTTATGCACAGAAGTGGAAGTGAGCAGATATGTTTGTTGTCTTGATGAGCCATGTTAGATGTCAATGAAGAGCTTGTGGACTCTACTGAATGGCTACTGCTCTGTCGCCAGCGTTCTTCTGTTCCTGAGGTGAGTCTGATTACCGTGCTCCTGCAATCCTCATCCCCTGGGGGAGGGGGGCAGGGAGGAAGCATGGCATGGAGGGGGAATTAGCTAGTTGATGAACGACTTTTCATAAAACTTCAACGTTTTAAAATAGTGGAAATGTCAACAGAGACACAGTATCCAGGATCAGGAGCCCCGTCCTTCCCTCAACCCTCCTGGGCAGACTGGAGGCCGCAGTGAAGAGGAAAGGCCAGGCTGATAACGGAGTATGAGGAGGCCCGGGGCCAGGAAATACAGGTGCTCAGCACACCTCCTGGCTTCCGGCTGCCTCCTAAAATGTGTCTCCTCCATCCAGCAAGGCTCGTCTCCTGGTGGCTTTCTGTTGTGTCATCTATACAACAATCTGTTGTCGAGGCCTCTGCTGGGTATCCTACCAGATGTTGGGGGTGTAGTAACGGAATTAGCATTGTCTTAAATTGTTATTATAATGATGGCTACTAAGAGCTGATGCATGCCAGACAGAATTCTAAGCACTTTAAACTTATTTTCCCCATTTTACAGATGAAGAACTGAAGTATCATAAGGCATACACTAACCTATGAGGAGCTTCTTGTGTAGAGGTCAGGAGACAGCTACAAGGTGATTAGTGTTTCATTTTGTAATTAATTATATTATTATTATTATTTCTTTTTTTGAGACAGAGCCTCAAGCTGTCACCCTGGATAGAGCACTGTGGCATCACAGCTCACAGCAACCTCCATCTCCTGGGCTCAAGTGATTCTCTTGCCTCAGCCTCCCAAGTAGCTGGGACTTCTGGTGCCTGCCATAACACCCAGCTATTTTTTGGTTGCCACCATCATTGTTGTTTGGCGGGCCTGGGCTGGATTCGAACCCGCCAGCTCAGGTGTACGTGGCTGGTGCCTCAGCCACTTGAGCCACAGGGCCAAGTCAATTAACTAAATAATTATTATTATTATTACTGAGACAGAGTCTCAAGCTATCACCCTTGATAGAGTGCTGTGGCGTCATAGCTCACAGTAACCTCCAACTCAGGTTCAAGTGATCCTCTTGCCTCAGCTTTTCTATTTTTAGTAGAGACAGGGTCTCACTTTTGCTCAGGCTGGTCTCAAACTGATGAACTCAAGCAATCCACCTGTCTTGACCACCCCCCCCAGAGTGCTAGGATTACAGGTGTGAGCCACCTTGCACATTAAATTTTTTTTTTTCCAGTCTTTGGCTGGGGCTGGGTTTGAACCTGCCACCTCCGGCATATGGGGCTGGTGCCCTACTCCTTTGAGCCATAAGCACTGCCTGCATTAAATTATTTTTAATGACAGGGATGCAGTGGAGTGATCATAGCTCACCGTACAACTTCAAATTCCTAGACTCAAGCAATCCACCCACCTCAGCTTCCTGAGTAGCTGGGACCCCTCTGAGAAAGAATTTTCAAAAGCAGCTGGTCAAGCTTCCCAATTGTCTGTAAGCCTTTCACCGGGGGAAGCATATATATCAGGGTCCATACAGTGGGGACAAAAAGTAATCCTGGGGCAGGTTGTTATCTGGGCAGAATCATTCCTATGACCTCTCCCAGTGATGCAAATAAACGCAAACAGGCATCCTTTATTCTAGAGCAGTGGTTCTCAACCTTCCTAATGCCGTGGCCCTTTAACACAGTTCCTATGGGTCTCGACCCACAGTTAGAGGAAGGGTATAATAGATCATTTTGGTAGGTGAACCTTAAAGTTTGTAGTGAAGAGGCAAATTTGCATCAGGTCCTAGGAGCCTCTGAAAGGGCACACACACAGACCCTAGCTCCTTTTCTTTCTTAAGCCATCTAACATAAAGCATCTCAGATAGGTCAAGGTGGCCTCACTAAGGGGCACCCACAGGAGAGCTTATTTTAATGGAGAGGAGGAGGCCGGGGAAGAGAGGAAAGGTTTGTACATCTAAACCCACAGCACATCTGAAACTCTATCAGGGAAGGACACTTTGAGCACAGGGAAGGATCCGGGGTCAGTGTGGAAAATGGATGTGTGATTGTGTGTGTTAACAGAGACCCGAGTCACCAAAGGCAAGTTCTCTGGGAGCGAAAGACAATTTTTGCACAGAAAAACCAACTACCAGCACCAGTAGTAGTAGTTGTGCTCCAGCTTCTAGAGGGGGAATCTGAGCTGTGTCTCCAGCCAAGAGAAAGCAAGTAAGACAATCTCTGAGATCTTGAATTTATTATGGCAGAATTAAGGAGGGAAGAAGCTCATTCAAAGGGCAGGTGACTTAGAGGTTAATTTGAGTAATAACTTTACTCCCAGCTCGGCGCCCGTAGCTCAGGTGCTGGCCACATCCACTGAGGCTGGCAGGTTCGAGCCTGGCCCATGCCTGCTAAGCAACAATGACAACTGCATCCAAAGAAATAGTTGGGTGTTGTGGTGGACACCTGTAGTTCCAGCTGCTTGGGAGGCTGAGGCAAGAGAATTGCTTAAGCCCAAGAGTTTGAGGCTGCTGTGAGCTGTGATGCCATGGCACCCTACTCAGGGTGACATAGTGACACTCTGTCTCAAAAAAAAAAAAAGAAAAAACAACTTTAGTCCCTTAGCAGGTGAAGCAGGACATATTGGCATCTCAGAGATTAGTCTTAGTTTTTAACTAAGTTAAAAACCCGTTAACTGTCCTTAGTCCCCTTTGTTTCTATATTGGTAGGGGACAGTCTGAGAAATAAGGGTTATGCTGACTATTTTCTTTTTTAAAATGCTTTGTCTACTCTTAGGAAGTCATAAAGTATCTTGTCTTCATCCGATAATAGAATATCACCATTAAATGTTTGTAATACCTTATTACATTTTCACTGTTCCAGCTCTAAATCAAATCAGATCTGAGAGCTTGTCCCACAGGCCAAATGGAATTCAACCAAGGATCACATTCAGCTTTCAAACTGGTCCCTTTTCCTGTCATTTCTTTATGTTCTTTTTGCAGATGAGGTAAGTGCCTTTTACCCAGACCTGATGATGTGTTTGGAGTGAGAAGAGAGTTTCCATTAACTCCCTATTTCACATCCGTGGCTAAATTTAACCTCTGATGTAAAGTCTCAAGTTCTTTGCCCTGAAAATAGCTAGAGGCTGACATGGGAATAGAAGTGAGGATTAGTGTCAGCTGTGGTTTCAGGTATCCGAACTCTACCCACAGTAAATGCCAGTAAATTCCCCTTGCTTTCCTCCGGCTCTGCCTTCACACCCGCCCAGCCGGGGCTGCATCCAGACAGCGCGGCCCTTCCTCCCCAGAATTGATCCACATTAGTGAACAGAGGTGAGAAAACCTCCTCAAAGCAGTACTTACCCTTGAAAAAAAAATTTTTTTTTTTGAGACAGAGCCTCAAGCTGTCACCCTGGGTAGAGTGCTGTGGCATCACAGCTCACAGCAACCTCCATCTCCTAGGTTTAAGTGATTCTCTTGCCTCAGCCTCCCAAGCAGCTGGGACTACAGGCACCCGCCACAACACCCAGCCGTTTTTTGGTTGTCATTGTTGTTCGGCAGGCCCTGGCTGGATTCAAACCTGTCACTTCTGGTGTATGTGGCTGGTGCCTTAGCCACTTGAGCTACAGGTGCTGAGCCACCCTTGAAAATTTTTAAAAAATATTTCTGCAAAATTTTGGAAAATAAAACAAACATTAATCATAGGCTTCCTGCCAACAAACCCAACACAAGGTAGCTTATCAATGTTTAGCATAAATACAAAAGTACAACGGTCTATGCTAAATATATTCAGCTGAAATAAAACTTAAGTTCCAGCAGTTTAAAATAGAACATCAAGCTGGGTGCCGTGGCTCAAGTCTGTACTCCTGGCACTCTGGGACGCCAAGGCGGGTGGGTTGCTTGAGTTCACCAGTTCGAGACCAGCCTGAGCAAAAGTGAGACTCCCCTCCATCTCTACTAAAAATAGAAAAACTGAGGCAAAAGGATCACTTGAGCCTGAGTTAGAAGTTGCTGTGAGCTTTGACACTATGGCACTCTACCCAGGGTCACAGCTTGGGACTCTGTCTCAAAATAAAATAAGATAAGATAAAATAAAAAATAGAACATCAAAGTGTTTTGTTTGTTTTCCCACAAAATTAAAAAACACACACACGTGCTTTCATACTTCAAGTTATTAAAAGAAGCAGAACGAAATAGGTTGCATCGGAATTCCCTACCATGGCATTCAGTAAGTTTTATTATTTGGCCCTAATGGAGTCACAGGGGTGTAAGTTTTTTCAAAACTTAGTTTATTGCTGCCTATTGATATTTTAGTTCTATGTCTTCAATTTTTCCCAGAGTAAGATTAATATATTCATTTCCAGATGGTAAATGAAGGGCACAGCTCTTAGTTGTGAACTTTAACTTCTGTGTTCAGTTGACTGGAATAAATGACGCCAGAGAAGCTCACAGTTAGTAGTCAATTAGTCATTAAACCACATACGACCTCAACGAAGCCACCGTAATAGCAGATGGTGACCCCATGCTACATTTGCTCTCTCAGCCTGGAGGCTGGCGTTGGGGAAACCCAGCAGCGTTACGTTTCACAGAGTTCAGAGCTCGAGTGGCACCCGGAGAGGAACCCACCCTCTCATCGCACAGATGAGACTCATGCTGCCGCACGCCGGGGGCCTGATGCCAGCTGTGAAAAGAGCTCATTTGGACTTTATTTTCCAAATCTGCAGTGTTTGCCAACAAGCAAAAGTGAGGTACATAAAGATTCATGTCACAAATTGGATATTTTAAACTTCTCAATCTGCAAAACCGGAGTCCTTTGGGGCTTAATTTCCAAGAGCCACCTCGGTGTTCTGACAGTTTTTAACCTCATGAGGAGTCTTACAGATGATTTAAGATCAACAGGCCATCAGGCTGCGTTCTCCCTTTTTATAGTTTTGCTAGTTAGTAGAGACAGCTATGAGATAAATGAACTGGAAGAGAGTTTTCTTTGTTTGTTTGTGCACATTGTGAAGTTGTCCTGGGGGTGGCTTTCTTAGTTTGATCACGCACAAGCGCTCACGTGCACGCACACGCGGAGTCCAGCGCAGCTTAACGCTCCATCCTGGTCTGCTTCCCTCTGGAGCCGCAGGCCCGGCCTCGGCTCACTGGACTCTCCGTGGAGAGCGGACTGGGCAAGGCCTGGCCCGTGCACATGGGTTTGGGAAAGATTTCTCCGCAGATTAGGGTATAAAAGCATACAGTTTATTTTATCCTCTTAGAAGTGGGGGGAGAGAGAGGAAAGAGGGGGAAGAGAGAGCAGGGAGACAGCAGTACGGCATCCCCCCAAGAGAAGGAATGAGCCAGCCCGGGGGGCCGAGTGGCTTGCTCTAATGTTCAAGGGGGTTGTAAATTGGCAGCACACAGTGGAGAAACTGCTGCATCTGCTCCTTACATTCTTCTTAGTGGCAGGTAGATAACAAAACTGAATCCGGGCTGGATGTCAAAGTGGAAGAGTTGGCTCGCCTGCCTTTCTTTGGACACGTGATTATTGGGATTTATCACAGGAGATATACCTCTCCCCTCATGATAGAGCTGAAGCCTGGGGCTCCCTCTCTGCCTGGTTACTCAGGATCCCTTAAAATCAGATTCTCAAAAACAATTTTGTTTGTTTGTCGAGACAGAGTCTCACTTAGCTGTCACCCTGGGTAGAGTGCAGCCGCATCATAGCTCACAGCAACCTTAAACTCTTGGACTCAAGCTATCCTCCTGCCTCAGCCTCCCGAGTAGCTGGGACTACAGGTGCCAGTCACCAGCTCCACCTAATTTTTTTTCTTCTGTTTTAGTAGAGATGGGGTCTTGCTCTTGCTCAGGCTGGTCTCAAATCCCTGAGCCTCCCGAAGTGCCAGGATTACAGTCATAAGCCACCATGCTCGGCCTTTAAAAACAATTTTGAAAGAGAAAGATTTCTATCTCTTTTCTGTCTATTCAGCCCTTTTCAGCAGTTGTGCAAAACACAACTCCTGTGGGGTAGGGTACCTTTTAACAAGAGAACTTACAGTATTGAACTTTAACTTTACCAGCAAATTGCAGGATTAGGTTTGTTCCTGTTAGTTTTGCAATTTTGGGAAGGCTGCTCTTTTCCTGTGCTTTCCCTTTTGCTCTTCTTCCCTCTTTTCTGGTTTGAGAGTCTCCTAAAACCAGAGGGACGCCTGGCAGGGCGAGAGGACAGACTGGGGAGAAGGGAAAGATGTCTTACTTAAATGTAAATTTCTCAGCAGAGAGCGCCGCATCGACCTGGTGGCAGTTTCCCGACCTGGGTAATCTGACTCCTTTTACCCACTTAGCCTCTAGGCACTAAGTGTCCTTGTCCTGCAGACAGCCCTCTGAAAGGGATACCTCAGAGGCTACCCACGACTCTCACTGCCCCTGAGGAGAGTATAAAGTGTCCTTGGGTTTGTGTATGAACCCTGGTTAGACCTTGTCTGTCTGTCCCCCGCAGAGGCATAGGATTGCAGCCAGTTAGTAAATCAGTCAGACTAAATAAAGACACAGAATCAGACATGATAAAAGCCACTGGGCATCATTAAGGGCTTAACTGAATTACTGCCTGGGAGACAAATCCTGGCTTCATCATGGAACCCCCCAAGCCAGATTGTTCAGAATAAATCCAACCAACAAAAGCATATAGCACGATTATGGGCAGGGTCCAATCTATGAAAAAGTTGGGCTCCAAAGTTTCTGCCAGTGTTTAGCTACCCAAGATGGTTATTTTCCCCAAACAAAGTTATAAATGGTGTCTCAAGTCCTCTTCTACAGAAGGCTATTTAACCCCCGATATGGCTGACAGACAATAGGAGCTTCAGTTCTGGGGCTGAGCGTGTGGCTGAGAGGGTGTCCTTAGTTGAGAGGAGAAGAAAGTCTTCCTTCCCCTTCCTGGGTCCAAGGTTAGCTTAAATTGTCCTCTGCTCCTGGGGCTCTGAGCCTTCACTTCTCCTGGCTCAGCACTGATCTCTAGGGCACCCAAGTCTTCACCTTCCTTCTCCACTTCCTTACTCAAACTCTGGGCATCACTGAGGTTAATAAGAAAGCAAACAGAATCAACTAAGTCAGATTAACATTTGATTTTCCAGTAACCCTAAGTACTCAGGTCTTTGCAAAAGGGTGATTCTGTGTTTGCAACATCATCTGGCTATAGGAGTTTGGAGGATCAAATGGGGAACAAGATAATAATAAATCTATTATTCCCAAGGGTTGTCTCAGACCATAATTAGCCCTCTATCTTAACTGCCTCTTAGCTACTTGGAGCAAAAATGAGCCACTCCTGGTTTATCTGGCAACACAGCAGCGCACTGCAATCCACGTGCCTGATCATCTGCCTGCTGGGGCAGACGCTTCATTTCACCCCTGGTGGTGTTGTTTTTGCATGCTAATACTGATATATGTCTTAGATACATGTTGCTTTTGGCAGTCTACTACCTTTTTATTTTTTCTGGGTAGAAGCACCCATTTACAGGAATTACTTCTCTCCCACTGTATTTTTTCCCAAGTGAGATTTTGAATTATGGTATTCCCCCCTTTTTAGCCAAGGGTCAAACCACTAGGCTTAAGTGCTGTTTTCCTCCTTGAACTTAATGATGTGAAAGGGGAAAGTGAAAGATGGTTTATCCTTTCTAGTGAGAATGCCCAGACAACACCATTCATAGGCAGTCCCCAGGGGTTATGAATGGCATAGGTTCTATAGGTTTGTTCTTAAGTTGAATTTGCTTGTAATTTGGAACAGGTACATTCATTTACTAGTACCTGTAATAGCCTCTGTTCGTGAGAGTTGTACGTAAGTTGGATGTTTGTAACTTGGGGGCTGCCTGTAGTAATTCCTGCTACTAGGAACTCCCAGAGAACCTGGGCATGTCCTTCTGGAATCCATCCTTCTTTTCTATCCTTCTGTGCCCCATATCCTTCCAGAAAAATTTCTCTTAGCTCAAATTAGCCAGAGTTGGTTTCTGCTGTTTGCCCTAAAGAGCCCTGATACAGCTCTCTACTCTGTTACTCTATCTGTACCACCATCTCAGGGACAACATCTCGAAAGGATGACATACTTCTTTCTTTTTTCTTTGAAACAGAGTCTCACTTTGTCACCCTCAGTAGAGTGCTGTGGTATCATAGCTTACAGCAACCTCAAATTTTGGTACTCAAGTGGTTCTCTTGCCTCAGCCTCCTGAGTAGCTGGGACTACAGGCACCTGCCAAGATGCCCAGCTATATTTTTGTAGAGCCAGGGTCTCGCTCTTGCTCAGGTTGGTCTGGAACTCCTGAGCTCAAGCAATCTGCCCACCTTCGTTTCCCAGAATGTTAGGATTACAGGTGTGAGCCACTGCATCTGGCCAAGATGACGTATTTCTTATTCCACTGACGGTCCTCACTCAAACCCTGCTTCTTACCTCAATACTCCATCCCAAACTTAGGAAGCCGTTGGAATATTTTGCTCTTTCTATTGTTTGATTTCTAAAGGTGTTTTGTACCATCAGTGAAGCTTGGTTTGGCATCCCCTGTGAATGGTGACACTGGGATCTTCCTTCTCCTCCCACCATTTCAGAAGTTAATCTCCACACATCTCCCTCGTTTTTAGTTGGCTCTGGCTCTCCAGAATTTACTTAACAGATTTTATTGTTATTTGTGTACAAAGCTTGGTTATACTTGTTTGCCTAAATAAATCTATCATTGGTTGAATTCCTATCAGTACAACAAAATCAATTGAAAACCTTCAGGCTGAGTAAGGTACTATTTTGCATCTTTCCAGAAGACAAAATTGTTCAGAGATGCTGCACATCTGAACGAGTGCAAGTTTCTTTTCTTTTTTTTTTTTTTTTTTTGAGACAGAGCCTCAAGCTGTCACCCGTGGCATCACAGCTCACAGCAACCTTCAACTCCTGGGCTTAAGTGATTCTCTTGCCTCAGCCTCCCAAGCAGCTGGGACTACAGGCATCCACCACAATGCCCAGCTATTTTTTGGTTGTAGTTGTCATTGTTTGGCAGGCCTGGGCTGGATTCAAACTCGCCAGCTCTGGTATATGTGGCTGGCGCCTTAGCTGCTTGAGCTACAGGTGCCGAGCCAACAAGTGCAAGTTTCACTAGCCTCTATCCATAAACATGCTCGCCAGAAACCTGCCATTTATTCAGTGTATTCACATGACAAATTGTATTAACTGTATGCTTTACTATGTAGAATCCCTGGGTGCTGTTAAGGTATTTCCTGATCAGACCGTTTTGTTGTACTTATAGGCAAAATTCTTCTGATTAATAGATCAAGCATCCACATTCAGTAATGATAATATTTATTAAGCAACACTATGTAGTAGGCACTATCTACATTTTTATATAAATGACCTCATTTCCTCTTTACAACAGCCCAATGAACATTATCAGTCCTGTTTTGTAGCTGAGGAAGCAGAGAGATTAAGAAACTAGCTTGTGCTCAGATACAGTACAGGTGGAATGAACAAACTCGGGCCATCTGATTTTAGTGCCACACTGCTTTTCCAAGAGAAAAGGGACTGAATGTTTTGGCTTATATTAGGAAACTGTCAGTCTGACCCATGTTCTTGATCCTTCAGCAAAATTAACTATAACGTATAGCAAAACATCTCTAAATTCCAAAATGGGGAGAAAATATTTTGGGTGAATTGAGGGGGCTATGTGATAGGTCTTCTCCAACGCTGGCCCCCAATGAACTGTGCATCCAGTTTCCATGCCCTGATGTAGTCTCTTCCCATTGAATCTGGGCTGATGCGATGGCCTGCTTTAACTTGCAAGAATGATGCTTGTGTGACTTCTGAAACTACTTCACAAGGAGCCTTGCAGCTTCTCTCTAGGTCTCTTGAAGAGCTCATTTTGAGGAAGCTAGATACCATGCAAGAAGTCTGACTACCATGAGACCGCCATACTGGAAGGAAGCCCAAACCAGCCACATACAAAGATCAAGGAGCAAGAGAGAGAGTTAGTTTTCTGGCTGGTCTTCATCTCTACCACCCATCCCAGCTGAGACACTGGACTATGCAGTAGAACTTTCAGATGACTCTTACCCCAATTGCCCATCTGACTGCAGACATAGGACAGTCGCCAAGTAAGAACAGGCCAGCTGAGCTCAGTCAAACAAGAAATCGTGAGAGATAATAATTGCTGTTTTAAGCCACTTTGTTTTGGCATAGTTTGTCAGGGAGCAATAGATATGCGGAACAGATACTGAATGGAAGAGGGACTGACAAATGTAGAAACTTTACTTTGTGCCAGATCCTGCGCTATTTTCTTTACATGTATCATGGGGTGAAAATTATCAACATGGATTGTTGGCAGACTTTCTACCATATCACCTTCCCATAGGGACAACGAAAACTCTGTCATTTCTAGTTTACTTAAAACTCCCTTCTCCACCAGCCTTTGTCCCCCTAAACAAAAACTATTTGTCTTTCTCTCTCAGAATGGTTTCTGTGTATTTGTGACACAGAATGGCCACAGAAAAATAGAATCTGAGAGCCTGGAGTAGAAAAGAAATGACTTTCCAAAAGAAGTTCCATCACCTTTGTAATAAAGACTGAGAAAGAGATGGAATGGATAGGCAGGGCGTGGGGTGTGAGAGAAAAGAAAAGCAAGGAAGGGTGGAAAATGTTCTTTGGTGCAGTGGTAAATGCACCCCAGAGATTGGAGATATAAGTGAGTCAGGTAGCAGAAACAAGCAACGATGAGACACATGGCAATGGCTTATCAATTGGATTCCCTTCAAGGCTGAGAAACCTGGAATTGCTTTCCCCATCATTTTTGCCTATAGAGCATCTGTGTCTTTAACCGTGGCTCTCCACTGGGACTGGACTAGTGGATGTGGCTTCCACTAGGGTTACACGTGTATCATCTCATTTAACTCTTTCAATAATGTCATGGGGCTCGTATTACTGCCCTTATTTTATAGATTCCGAAAGTCAGGCTAAGAGCGGTTAAGTAATTTGTTTAAGGTCCCATGTCAGCAAGCAGTAAAGTCAATCATCTTAACTTAAGTTTTTTGGCTCCAAAAATCCATGATTTTCCAATTCACTATTCTAAGGTCAGTACCCTGACATTGTAAATTCTGTTCATAATATTGTCCTTTCTTCTGCTGTTGAACCCACCTTACCTCACATCAGCACAGTGTTGTTGGGGGTGGTGAGTGGGGTAAGAATTGGCAGTGAATATTTATTTATATGAATTGTAGATGGACAGACCTGAATATTTTGAAAATCAGGGGCAGTCTATTCATTCACTATGTTTTGTTCATGTGTTGTGCTCTGAGTTTCCTAATAGTTTCTAAAAGTTGATTTTTAAGAAATGGTACATGTCAGCTGGGCATGGTGGCATGTACCTATCGTCCCCGATACTTGGGAGGCTGAGGCAGGAGGATCCCCTGAAGCCAGGAATTTGAGACCAACCTGGGCAACATAGTGAGACTGCGTCTCAGAAGAAAGAAAAAGAAAAAGAAAAAAGGTCATATATGAATGTCAGTTAACGTTATTTCTTAAAAATCTGTTATGTGCTCTTTATCATATTTAACTCTATTATGATCTGTTGAGTGTTAAAGCCACTAATTTGATGTAATCTACAAAGAAGATAACATCCTAAGGCTATCTTGGAATGATAGCTTTTAACAATAAAAGCTGCTGCTTCTGTTTATTATCAATGCAGATAAAAACAGATTAGGTTCTAATTCTTTCCCTTTTTTTTTGATGACAGCATTTGCTCACTAACCTTTTCCCATCAGTTCCATATCTATTTCTGTTTTAAAAGGAAGAAAACTGTTTAGCATTCTCCTGGCACATTTGTGTCATAATGCAGGTATGCTCCAGGGAAAGAAATGAGAAATGTTTGTCTGTTATGATGATAAAAATATCCATCCTGAACTTTTATGACCAAAAAAATCACAATTTTACTTTTTACTAGTATTATACATTTCTTATTCAACATATCAAATTAAGGAACCTGAAATTTATTGCTTAAACCGTAGCATAGATACTAAAGTGAATTCTGATTATACAGTGTCTCACAGTCCACAGTCACCTGGTGACTGGTGTGGTTAAATAGTCACCTTTTGTCAGTTTCACCTCCAGCAGTACAGGCCAGAGGTAGCAGGGAATTTCAAACCAGCCAACCTGACTATGTAACTGTTTCAATTTTCTAATTAAAGATCTGGAAGAAAAACTAAAATAAGAATTGGCAATTTTCTGGCTCAGTGCCTGTGGTTCAACGGGCTAAGGTGCCAGCCACATACACCTGAGCTGGTGGGTTCGAATCCAGCCTAGCCCGCCAAACAACAATGGTGGCTGCAACCTGAAAAAAAAAAAAGGCAATTTTCTGTGAATCGTAACTGTCCTTGTTTCCTCATGCCCTAGCTCTTAAAATTTTTGACAGATATTAGTATTTAAAAAAAATAATAACAAGAAAGAGATAGTACTAAAAGGGTAGGACAAAAGCGGTGCTCCTTGGACTGGGTTTGAACCCTGGGTCTGTCATTTGCTAGACTTTTGGTATCTCAGGTTCTGTTTCCCTGCCTGTCAAGTAGAGGTAGTAATAGCCACCACATGTGATTGTCACGAAGGCTGAGGTGACACACTGGTAACACTATGTGTCTGACAGCTGTGCAAAGCAGGAGGACAAGAACTCACAGCTTCCATCCCGTGTAACATCAAAGTGGAAAAGAAGATAAGAGTATTAATTCTATCCTGTAGACTTATGGATTATATACATGCTTATTAATTTCTTAGATTTGCTATTAAATGAGCATCTTCAAGTACACAAAATCTCACTTGACTTATAACCAGAGAATGATGTTTAATCCTAGGGTCCATTTAGGATTCCCTGATTTTTCTTTCTTTTTTTTTCTTTTTGAGACAGAGCCTCAAGCTGTCACCCTGGATAGAGTGCTATGGCATCACAGCTCACAGCAACCTCCAATTCCTGAGCTCAAGTGAGTCTCCTGCCTCTGCCTCCCA
>CAUYON010070057.1:0-10124 GCA_963573935.1 Arctocebus calabarensis | reverse complement strand
CTAAAGGCCTAAAGGAGGAGATGGGGAAAGATTGGGAGAGAAACAGAGAGAGCTTCTCTCTCCCCACTAGAATTTTCTCCCTCTAACAGGTGCCTTAATGTTTTCTGTATTCTTTTCTTTCTTTTCTGTGAATAAATTCTGTTTTACAAAAAAAAAAAAAATGCCTTGTCAAATACAGATTGTCAATAAAGAAATAAATATCTAAATAAATTGAAAAATATCATGTGTTCATGATTAAAAGACATAAGATGACAGTGCTCTCCATAGTGATTTACAGATTCAATTTAATCTATGTCAAAATTCTAGCTACCTTTCAAAAAATTTGACAGGGCAGCACCTGTGGCTCAGTGGGCAGGGCACTAGCCCCATATACTGAGGGTGGTGGGTTCAAGCCCAGCCCTGGCCAAACTGCAACAAAAACATGGCTGGGCATTGTGGTGGGTGCCTATGGTCCTAGCAACTCAGGAAGCTGATGTGGGAGAATCACCTAGGTCCAAGGAGTTGGAGGTTGCCGTGAGCTGTGATGCCACAGCACTCCACCGAGGGTTAATAAATGAGACTCTGTCTATTAAAAAAAAAATTGACAAACTGATTCTAAAATTCATATGGGACCCAGAATAGGCAAAACAATCTTGAAAAAGAACAAATACAGAAGATTAGCATTTCCCAATTTCGAAACTGACTACCAAGCTATACCAACCAATATAATGTGTTTCTGGCATGCAAACATATGTATGTATACACGATAGAAATTAAAGTTAGAAATATGAACAACTGATTTTCAACAAGTGTATCAACTTAGTTTAATGTGGAAAAATAACCTGTTTAATAAACAAGTAGCCTTATGCAAAAGAATAACATTAGATCCCTACCTCACATCATATAAAAATTAACTCATAATGGATTATAGATCAAAATGTAAGAGTTAAGACATTAAAATATTTAGGAGAAAACATAGGAATAATTTTTTACAACCTTTTATTAGGCAAAAATTCCTTAGACATGACACAAAACTACAAGCAACCAAAGAAAAACATAAATGAATTATACTTCATCAGTATTCAAAACTTTAATGTTTAAGGGGATACCATGAGAAAGTAAAAAGACAACTCCAGAATGGTTGTATTTTTAGCTCACACATGTGAGTGTCTTGTATCCAAAAACAAAAGGAATTCTAACAACTCAACAACGATTTTTAAAACAGGTAGAGGATTTAAATAGACGTTTTAAATTTTTAAAATGGGTTGAGGATTTAAATAGACATTTCTCCAAAGAAGTATGCAAATGACCAATAACATATGAAAAGATGCTCAATATCAGTGATCACTAGGGAAAAGCAAATCAAACCACAATGTAGAATCACTTCATACTCATTAGGATGGCTAAATTTTTTTTTTAAATGACAAGTTTTAGCAAGAATGTAGAGAAACTAGGCCTCACATACTCTTACCTTGCTAGTGGGATTATGAAATGGTGCAGACTTTGGAAATCAGGTCGATCCCCTAAATGTCAAATGTAGGGTTACTATGTGACCCAGAAATTCCACTACTAAGTAAATACCCGAAAGACTTGAAAACATACATCACACAAAATCTTCCTAGCAGTCCCAATGTGGAAACAACACTTTGTTTATCAGCTGCTGAATGGATAAAGAAAATGTAGTTTATACATATTAGGGAATATTATTTGCTATAAAAAGAAATGACCTACTGGCACAATCTGTAATATGGATAAATCTTAGAAACATTATGTTGAATAAATGAAGATAGTCACAGAGGCCATATAATACACTATCCTGTTTATTCCAAATGTTCAGAGGAGGCAAATCTGTAGAAATAGAAAATAAATGAGTTTGTAGATCATACTGACTGAGGGTAGGGAAGAATAGTGAGTGCTATGTTAATTGATAAAGGGTTTTATTTTATAGTGATGAAATGTTCTAAAATTAGTATATTGATGGTTGTCCAACTCTGGGACTATACTAAAAACCACAATGTTGCAACATAAGACTATTATTTTTAGGAAAAGTCTGAGAAACTTTTAAATAAAAATGGAGGGTTAGCTCAAGAGCTGTTGTGCTTAAGCTAAATATGAAAAGAATTACAACAGAGATTATTAAGCCACATTCTATTACTAGTGATTCTAATTTCTACTCTGATAAAAAAATCAACCAACAAATAAAAATCAAAAAGCACAAAATACTTCTACTAAGCTTGATGAATTTGCTTGACATATGTACCTTAATTCAGATGTTCTGAGATTTAAAAATCAACTGCCACAGAAACATGAAGAGGCCACCTAAGTGCCCTATAGAAATGAATATACCATCTGTCATGTTTATTGGACGAATTACATCTCCAACTTGTCAGAAAATATACATATTTCTGAGTGTGAACTGCCACTCAAGTATTTGCAAAGTGGCTTTTGAATGACTTGTGTGATTCACAAATTTGACACTCTTTCAGATGAAATGTCAGTGATTCAGCAACACTACACTAATTGGAAGTCTAAATTTTAAATATGTAAGGGTCCATATAAAAGGGTCTATTTTGAAAATCTCAAACACTTGAGCACTTATAGGATTCAAGTCTCGCTTTCCTGTGAGCGTACTTTTAGAGAACGGGGGATGGAGGCATATAAACATTTTTCCCTTGCTGCTTTTTGCCTTGGCATTAACTCTGATATTTCTCAGAATGCTCTTAAATTAGCAATGTGGTGTGCCATGATAGATGTTTGCCTTTCTTTACAGATTTTTTTATAGCTATTCCCTTCATTTCAAAAGTCATTGATATCCAGAACGTTTTAGGTCTTTGAAACAGCAGTAGAACCTCTTAAAAGAGGTTTATATAATAAGGTTATAGAATATTTAGTATATGAAACCAGCACATTGTATCCCATGATTGCATTAATGTACACAGCTATGATTTAATAAAAAAGAAAAAAATATATTTAATTTTGTCAAAATAATTCTCTACCTTCTAAGAAGATACATATTTCTGGATGTGAATGTATCACCCAATATATTTTCATAGTGTTTTGTTAAATATTATAAAACAGTGCAATGATAGCTAAAATCTCTTATAGAAATGTCATTAAAAAGAAAAATAAGATGGACCAGCAGCTTGTGAGAAATGTGGAAAAAGGCCTTGTTTCATACCTACAGAAACAAAATATGAATTTTAATTGGATAAGCACATTTCATTTTAAGAAGCATTGATTAGAATTAAAAAATGGTGATTAATATTTTGGTTTGAAAGTGAAATTGTCCGTAACAGTAGAGGAAATAATGTAAATATAAACACAGTTTACAGATAGATCATTTGGTCTCCCTCTTAATCTTGATAATTTTTTGAATTGGGAGGATTAGCATTTCAATTATTTTCTATAATAGCAAATACTAATACCATTTTGATATCATACTCATTCAAATTTGTGTAATTCATATTTGCATACATATTCATATACACATACATATTTTCCACTTCTTCATTCCCACTAAACCCTGACCAGTGTGTTTGTACATTTAGACAATGCTCCTTCTGGGATATGCAGGCCACATAAAATAGCAAAGAGTTCATTAGAACAATGTCACCAGCATAGCTATAATTAAAGCTACATCAGCAATTTCAGGTTTTATAACTCTGCTGTAAAGTTGTACTCTGGGATGAAACTCAGCACAAAAGCTCAACCTGGGAGTAGATTGCCGGATCTGGGAGGAGTGTGGGGGGAAATTGATTTGGTTGTTTATGATTCACTATACTGAACATCTGATTCTTGGTGGCATTTGAATTAAGATGTTTTATGGACTGGTAATCATCAACAACTGATATTTTGACCAAAATCTTCATGGAGCTTACTCAAATTATAAATATGACGGTAAGTAAGATGTTGGCATCATTTATATGATGTGAATCGGGACAAATATGCATAGGGATGCAATTAAGAGGGAAAAGGGGTGATTCTAATTAGGCAGAAATGGTAACATTTTATCAAAGCAGGATGCGGTGAATTCCTCAGTTGCTCATATATTTCTGCCAAGTAGACACTGAGGCATACTCCCTTGAATGGCTCTGGGATATTTAATTGAGAGGTCAATATTAATGCTCAGAAAAGTTTAGATCCAGCTCTTCTACAAAACTTTGATTCACTTTTGACTTCCCTTCAATATATCTACAGAGCTGGTAGCTAAAGGGAGAAACTTCACTAACTAAAAAAATCCTGGGATCCTGTGCTGCTTCTCCTTTGCTATCACTTTGCTCTTTTAAAGAGAGAAACTTGCCATCCTGAGACTCCTAACAGTAGTAATCAAGAATAAAACAGAATTGAGGTTGCCATGAGCTGTGATGTCGCGGCACTCTACTGAGAGCAACATCTGTCTAAAAAAAAAGAATAAAACAGATGTGACCCCTATTAATTTGTGATCAGATGCATTGTCATCTTGGGTACAAGTTTAAATGTATGGTTTATATTGGGACTAAAATAAATAATTAGAAACTCCTGATTTTCATCAAGGTCTTTCCTATTAACAGTTTCCGTAATAGTTACAAGGTGGAATTCTTGAGTAAGATGAAACTACATTTAAATACTCTCATGCTGTCTGTCTGGGATTTGGGCAAATGACTTAATGTCCTCGAGCTTCAGTTTTTCTTTCTATAATATTGTGGTGATAATAGTAACTACTTCAGAGGATTGCTACGAAATATAGAAAGATAACCCTGCAAAGCACAACCTGGTACACGGTAGCTATTAATTATGTTAAGTTGCACAGTGGCCTTACCAAAATGGCTTTTCGATTTGTCATTTATTTATTCACTCATTCATACTACACCTACCTGTCCCTCACATCCCCTGTGCCAGAAACTCTGTTTAGATGCTGGCTATAAGGGCGGTCAGGGCTAGCACAATTTCTTTCTCATCTAGCTAATCTTTTATGGAAGAAACAGACAAAAAAATTATCAGAGAAATAAAATAATCATGACTTTTGATAGGAATTAGGAAGGAATCTGGTAAGGGGTTTAAATGGGATTAACAATGGGGAGATGAGTACGAGAGTGAATTCAAAGTCTTCAGGGAAGGCTTCTAGGGTGAGGTGTAGAGGAAGAGGGACTGGAAGGCCAGCTCAGGAGAAGTATCTCTGGCCAAACGATCAGCAGGTATGTATATATGCCCAGAGATGGAAAGAGCCTGGAATGCACAAGGATCCATAAGAAAGCCAGTTTGTTGTCTGGACCATAAGGAAAGTGAAGTATCATGATGAGATTAACTTGGAGGAAAAAAAAAAAAAAAAACAGGCAAAGTAGAATAGGACTTCGTTATCTATGTCAGCAGCTTAGATTTGATTTAGAGTGTGGTGAGAGCCCTAGGAGAGATGATATAATGAGGGGCACTGTTTAAGGAGGTACTTCAAGCTATCTATGGAGAATGGCCTGAAGAAAGCTGATAGGGTCTGTCTGAGGTTCCATGGCCATCAAAGAGGAAATCAAACACCCACGTTGGGGTCTATGCTGTTGCCAGTGTATTCCATGATAAACTCTTGAGATGTTAAATGTTTGCCTTATTAACATCAAGGAGGAGGCGTGATGCTCAGAAGGCATTTACTTGAGTAAGAGCAGCTTTTTATAGCTGAACCACTCAAGTTTGCATTATTGGTACTTTAAAACTCACATCATCTGTCATAATTTCATTAGGTCATAACTTCCAGGAAAACTGTATTTTGTATCGTCACATCTTTCCTGCACGGAAAAGCTAATTTTGGTACTGTTGTAGTTTTAAAATTCTAGGGTGTGTACAAGATCAACTTATTTCTTTGATTTCTCTTCTCTTAAGGGAGAAAACATTTTTAACTTGTTACAAACCTGTGTGACTAAACGACATTCAGAACTTAATTTGAGCGCACAAGTATAGGGCGAGAGTAGGATTCATTAGGAGATGTCAAATGCATCGTATTGTAAACTTACTTCATTCATTGTCCTTCGTTCCATTTTGTGGTGCCCTGCTTTTTTAGAGAATTTGATGTAAAAATTAAACTGGAGGTTTTCTTTTTTTGTACTCCATGTGTTCTGAATTATTAAAAAATAATGTAATAACAGGCACTTATCTAGTGCTTTTTTCAAAGACTTATTTGTGACTCTGCCCATGGAGGACATTAAAAATGTTTTGTCTGTAAAGTTTCCAAAGTAAAACTGGCTGATTAACCTCTTCTTGACATACCCTTACAATCAACCCCTTCTTGACATACCCATTTACTAATTAGCAAAGTTGGATGATACAACTATGAGAAGCAGCAAATAGCTTCAGTTTGAAGTCAAACAAAACAACTATGCTTGAATATATGCTCTTGAAATTTGGGAGGATAGCTTTCCCACCCGTCCTTCATCTATCTCAGTCACACACACACATAAGTGAGCAGATCCTTCCCCAGTGGAGCTTTGCGGTGAGATCACAGTCACAGCTGATGTGTTGTTTGCAGCCTGGCAAAAGACTTGATAGCAGAAAACACAGCTCAGTTGTGCCCAGACTCTGACCCACAGAAACTGTGTTTTGGTCGGAGCTGCTGAATTTTAGAGTAATTTGTTATGCAGTGGTAGATTAATAATACACCTTACTCAAAAGAGAGAAGGTGTATTGACTGGAACATACCAAAAACTAGCTTTGGGATCATAAGTCAAGGCAGTGAACTTTTCGGTTCCCATAACTGCAGTTTCAGTATAGTTGGTGACGTCTGAGTTGCTCAGTAACTACATAAAGAATTAATGGTGACCACTGGTAAGTTAACTGTGACTGTTACATTGATATGTTGCTTACGGGTAATTGTTCCTTTTTAATTAGTGTGTGAATTTATCTTTTCATTTAATATACTTTCAGATATGCTTCCAAATATTCTGGTTATCAGAAGTATATCTCAGATTCAAAAATATTGGAAGCTACTATCCAAGACAAGCACCACAATATCAAGCTCCTCAAGGAGACCACTGGTGCAGACACCTGGCTGGTGCTCTGAGTCTACAGTAGGAAGAGAAGCCTGAAGATTTCAGCTCCTTCCTCTGTAGAACGATGTGAAATCTAAGTTATGAGAGAAACCTACCAGGACCAGAACATGGTCTTCAAAGATCAGAATGTGGGGCAGTACCTGTAGCTCAAAGGAGTAGGGCGCCAGCCGCATATGCCAGAGGTGGCAGGTTCAAACCCAGCCCTAGCCAAAACTGCACACACACACACACACACACACACACTAAACAAGATCAGGATGTGAGAATTTGCTGATGGGAAGCTCGATTACCTTCAGTGGATTGCCCAGTATCACTTTCTCAGTTGGGAAATAGGGGACTATTCATCTCTTTATTCAGCAAGATACGTAAAAGCCCCCATGTGGTACCAGGTGTTGTGCTCAGTACGGAGACAAGGGTGAAAGAGTTGTGGAGTGTGATGCATGGTGTTGTGAGCTTCTGAGGTTGTGATATTTAAATTTTAAATTCTGCATACAATGCAGGAGTATTTTATTTGACAGTTTGACATATTTGAATATCAGAAATGGGATTTAGGAATTATCAGTTCTAGGTTCTTGCTTCAACTGACACTTTTATTATGTCTTAATTTCTCTGATCTTATAGAGTATTAACCTGAACGACATCCAGCACCCTTTCAAAGTATTTAATGATGCTGACCTGTACATATTTTGATGTGTTTGAACATAATATCTTATAGCCCTTAAGCAATTTCTTTATATAAACCTCGGATTCTTGTAAACCTTTGGTAAAACATATTGCTTTGTGCACCACGCACGTTTATTAGCAATTTTGGCCAATTCAGTTTCTTATTTAGTAATAACATCATGTTTTATGGATGTTGTTTATATTTTATGCATATGGTGGTAATAAGTATGGGCTGGATTGAATTGAAAATAAAAGGAAATATAATTTGTGTCTAGCTAGGTTCAGGAGGTTCATAGACAAAATGTTGAGACAATAAATCATCTAAGTCAGGTTTCTTTATTATCAGTTCAACCAACACTCCCTAATATTATCCTAGCATGAAAATTCTTGCACTGTTCAATACATATGACCTGAGTGGTGTGAACGTGGTTTTATCATCAGTCAAAAGCATTACCTGCCCCATTGCTTCTGGTGAAAATGGTGGTCTGGGAGGGCTTTGCCACTTCCAAAATATCCTTTGGCTAATCTTGCCCAAGTTCACCTTTTAAAGTTTTCCCAAGACCACTCATTGTGTATCAAGTATCAGAAGTAGATCAAAGGTTAATGATTCTTAATTGGACTTCATTAAGTGATAATATAAGATCTCAAGCTTCTCGTTATGCCTCAGGACTGGACAGCAATGTCATAGCACCAGGAATAATGAACTAGAAGTCATGCATTGTCATTCATGGGGACACTCCAATAACTTATGTTTCAGATGTATTGTTTCTAGCAGGGTATAGAATGAGGTGCATATTAATAGCTTGGTCAAGTTCTCATTTTGAGAACTGTATTTTTGATATAAAGAATTTCTAATTGGAACCATTATGATTCAGAAGACTCTATTGGACCCTGTTTACCTTTTACTGTTGTTTATTAGCTGCCCTCAACCACAAGAGACAAGGTTATTTCATCATTCCACAGCTGGTGCAAATCACTTGAAATACAGCATTTTGTTCATGCATCACTTTTGAATCTAGGGACTTTCATTCCTGCATTTCCTATGTGGTGATTTCCAACCCACTTCGGTAATACAAGGGATTAAGATAGCATATTTGCTTCTAAGCACATTCTAATTAGATCAGAGTCAGTTCTATAGTTTTCATTTTGCTCTGAGAATGGGAATCCATGCATACAAAACAGTCGTAACTGTAGTTAACGTGTCAGGGAAAATGAATGCACAAATGTGTCCTGTAATGCTGTGTGCTTTAGAGATAACCACAATGAGGGAAAAAGAGCTGCCCTTGGTCTTTGATAATGCAAAGCTAATACACTCAAAATGATAATGCCTTTCATCACAATTTAATATAATTGCTCCTAATATGTAACCTGAACAACAAACTCAAACATCCTATCCGAACACTAACACTAAGCTGCTTTTCTCTTGGATAACAATTTGATATTTTACATTCCCGTGCCTCGGGAACTGGACATGAAAAAGTACCTTACATGCTATATTCTCCTAGAAATTGTCTGTGAATTTCTGTGAATAAGGAATCCAATGATCAAGTTGACACTAACATTTATAATAATGCAGATGACTGGCAGAGGATGGATATAGTGATAAAATAGATCGCCTCCACAAGTTACATGACAGCAATCTCAAAGCAGCCCAAATCTTCCACGAAAGCAAATGCATTCGATAAACTGTGCAGTGTTGGAGGCTTAGAAAATTACTGGGGTCTGTATTATAGATACATAGTGGCCAGAAATACTTTTCACATTTAAGATTATTAGCTTTGAGAGAGAGAGAAAAAGAAAAGCAAAAATAAAAAGAATTGATTTTATCCTTTGTCAGAATAAAAATTACTTATCTTTCACCCTCCACATAAATAGTGTAAAAATGCTAGATGGGTATTTTTTGGAATGTCCTTTCTTCTATATCTAAAACAGGACTATTGATTAGCTCCTATAGGTGTATAAAGAGGCCCCCCCAATGTATACACATTTTTAAAAAAGGAAAAACTGTATTAAAATTGTAATAGTTAAGTCATGTTTAACTTCTGCAATTATAAGAGGTGCACACATGTGACTTGTATTCAATTTTTGTTATGAATGTATATTGAGTATTACAAATTTTTCCTTTCTTAAAATATGTATACATTTCTGGTGCCCTCTGTATACACATGGAAGCTCCTATTTGCTAACAAAGTAGGTATCAAATAAATGCTCATTTGTCATCAATCATGGAACTTAACTATTCAGAGACACAGAGGCAGTTCTGCACTCAGAATGATTGATTGAAAGGGGACTGAGGCTCACTCAGGCACTCAGTGACAACCCATGTTTATTGGGTGTTTTTATACACACTGATCAGATAAAAGTATAGAAATAGAAAAAGGAACGAATAATGTTGAAACAGCAGAATCTACCATGAAAATTCTTTGTTCAGCACAAAAGTTGCTGGATACATATATAGTTAATCTAAATAAA
>CAUYON010070056.1:0-10244 GCA_963573935.1 Arctocebus calabarensis | reverse complement strand
TCTCAAAAAAAAAAGGAATACTGGCAGATCTGCCACTCAAGTGTCAGGAGGATTCTTCATCCCATATGTGGGATGTACAGGCACACCTGGGAGATAAGCAGGTTACCTGCAAAATAAAGTGAATATCACAATAAAATGAGTTGCACGAACTGTTTGGTTTCCCAGGGCATATAAAAATTATGTTTAGGTGGCGCCTGTGGCTCAAAGGAGTAGGGTGCTGGTCCCATGTGCTGGAGGTGATGGGTTCAAGCCCAGCCCAGGCCAAAAACTGCAAAAAAAAAAAAAAAAAAATTTATGTTACACTGTAGTATTTTTTTTTTTTTTTTTGAGACAGAGCCTCAAGCTGTCACTCTGGGTAGAGTCCAGTGGCATCACAGCTCACAGCAACCTCCAATTCCTGGGCTTAAGCGAGTCTCTTGCCTCCGCCTCGCAAGTAGCTGGGACTACAGGCGCCCGCCACAACACCCGGCCATTTTTTGGTTGCAGCCGTCATTGTTGTTTGGCGGGCCCCGGGCCGGATTCGAACCCACCAGCTCAGGTGTACGTGGCTGGTGCCTTAGCCCGTTGAGCCACAGGCGCCGAGCCTACACTGTAGTCTATTAAGTGTACAATAATGCCATTATATCTTTAAAAATGTACATACCTTAATTTCAAAGTACTTTATTGCTGAAAAAATGCTAACAATCATCTGACCCTTTGTCATTTCCTGCTGATAGAGAGTCTTGCCTAAATGTTTGAGTGCTGATTGGTCTGAGTGACGGTTGATGAAGGTTGGGGTGGCTGTGGGAATTTCCTTAAAAAACGACAGCAAAGTTTACTGCGTTGATTGACTCTTCCTCTCATGAAAGATTTCTCTGTAGCTTGTGATGTGGTTTGATAGCATTTTGCCCATAGTAGAACATTCAAAATTGGAGTCAGTCTCCTCAAAGCCTGATGCATCTTTATCAACTAAGTTAGTGTAATATCCTAAATCCTTTTCAGCTGTGTTCACAGTATTTCACCAGGAGTAGATTCTCTCTCAAGAAACCACTGACTTTGCTTATCCATGAGAAGCAGTTCCTCACCCTTTCAGATTGGATCATGAGATTATAGCAATTCAGTCTTATCTTTAGGCCATGCTTCTGATTCTGGTTCTTTTGCTGTTTCCACCACATGTTCTCTTACTTCCTCCACAGAGGTCTTTAACCTCTCCAAGTCCATGATGATCAGAATCAACTTCTTCCAAACTTCTGTTAATGTTGATATTTTGACTGTGACCAGTGAATCATAAATGTTCTTGGAGGCATCTACCATGGTGACTCCTTTCCAGGTTTTCAATCTGCTTTGCCCAGATCCATCAGAAGAATCACTTTGGCAACTGCAGCCTTACAAAATGTATTTCCTTCTTTTTCTTTTCTTTTCTTTTTTCTTTTTTTTTTTTTTTTTTTTGAGAGAGTCTCATTCAGTAACCTTTGGTAGGGTGCCATGGCATCTTAGTTCATAGCAACCTCAAATTCTTGGGCTCAAGAGATCCTCTTGTCTCATTCTCTCAAGTAGCTGGGACTAGTCAACCACCACAATGCCTGGCTAGTTTTCTGTTTTTAGTAGAGATGGACTCTTTTTTTTTAGAGACAAGAGTCTCACTTTGTCACCCTTGGTAGAGTGCCGTGGTGTCATAACTTACAGCAACCTCCAGCTCTTGAGCTTAGGCGATTGTCTTGCCTCAGCTTCCCTAATAGGTGGGACTAAGGCACCCGCCACAACGCCTGGCTATTTTTTGTTGTAGTTTGGTTGGGGCTGGGTTCAAATCCACCACCCTCGGAGCTGGCACCCTACTCACTGAGCCACAGGCGTCCCCTGTAGAGATGTAGTCTTGCTCTGCTCAGGCTGGTTTTTAACTCCTGAGCTCAGGTGATCCACCTGGCTTGGCCTCCCAGAGTGCTAGGGTAGGGTTATAGGCACGAGCGACTGTGCCCAGCAACAAAATGTTTTTTTTTTTGAGACAGAGTCTAACTCTGTCACCCTTGGTAGAGTGTCGTGTCATCACAGCTATAGCGACCTCAAACTCTTAGGCTTAAGCAATTCTCTTGCCTCAGCTTCCCAAGTAGCTGAAACTATAGGTACCCACCACAATGCCCAGCTATTTTTTGGTTGTAGTTGTCATTGTTATTTGGCAGGGTTCGAATCCACCAGCTCCGGTGTCTGTGGCTGGTGCCCTAGCTGCTGAGCTACAGGTGCTGGGCCAACAAAATGTATTTCTTTTTCTTTTCCTACAGTTTTTGGTTGGGGCCAGGTTTGAACCTGTCACCTCTGGTATATAGAGCTGGTGCCCTACTCCTTTGAGCCACAGACGCTGCCCCAAAATGTATTTCTTTTTTTTTTTTTTTTTCCAAAATGTATTTCTAAAGCAATAAGACTTGAACATCAACATGACTTCTTGGCTTGGCACTTGTAACTCAGGGGTTAGGGCTCTGGCCACATACACTGAGACAGGCAGGTCTGAACGTGGTGCAGGCCAGCTAAACCAACAGTGACAACTGCAACAAAAAATAGCCGGGTGTTGTGGCAGGTGCCTGTAGTCCCAGCTACTTGGAAGGCTGAGGCAGGAGAATCGCTTAAGCCAGACAGTTTGAGGTTGCTGTGAGCTATATTGCCACGGCACTGTACCCCAGGCAGCATAGTGAGACTCTGTCTCAAAAACAAAAAAAGACTTCTTGATCCATGGGCCGCAGAGGGGACATTGTGTTAGGCAAGAAATCAACATGATCTCCTTGTACCTCTCCGTCAGAGCTCGTGGGTGACCAGGTACATTGTCAGTGCGTGGTAGTATTTGGAAAGTGATCCTTATTCTGAGCAGTAGGTCTCATCAGTATACTTCAAATATACAGTAAACCATGCTGTAAATAGATGTGCTGTGATTTAGGTTTTGTTCCGTTTGTAACAGAGATTGGGCATTTTTCTCAAGGGTCTTGGGATTTTCAGAGTAGTAAATGAGCATTGGCTTCAATGTAAAGTCACATTAGCCCCTGATGAGAGATTCAGTTTGTCTTTTGAACTTTTGAAGCCAGGCATTGACTTCTCTTTTGCTATGAAAGTCCTCGATGGCTCCTTCTTCCAGTAGAAGGAATAATGCTGAAAGCCTGTATCATCATTGCTGAGGTCACCTGGACCTTCTGGGTAACCCGCTGTGTCTTCTTCATCAGCACCTCCTGTTCCAACTTGCACTTTTATGTTATGGAGATGGCTTTTTTCCTTGGACCTCAGGAACCAACCTCTGCAGCTTCAAACTTGCACAGCTTCCTCACTTCTCTCAGCCTTTACAGAATTGAAGAGAGGGCATCACTCGGGGTTAGCCTCTGTGCTAAAGGAGTGTCGTGGCTGGTTCGGTCTGTCCAGACCGCTTAAACGGTTTCACTGTTATTTGTGCATTCACAGGAGTAGCTCTTTTAGCTTCCTTCGAGAACTTTTCCTTCCCTTTCACAACTTGGCTAAGTGGTACAGAGGCCCAGCTTTTGACCTATCTCAGCTTCCAACCTGCCTTCCTCGCTGAGCTTAATCATTTCTAGCTGTTGACTTAAAGTGAGAGACACATGACTCTTGCTTTCATTGAGGATTGTTAATTGGGCTAATTTCAGTATTGTTGTGTCTCAGGCAATAGGGAGGCTCAGACCAGGGGGAGAAAGGGGGAAGGGCCGGTGGGTGGAGCAGTCAGATCACCTGCAGCATTTATAGATTAAGTTTACATCTCACATGGGAGCAGTCTGAGGTGCCCCAAATAGTACATTAGGTCTGGATTCCTGTTTTCAGCCAAAGACTGACTGGTGCAGGGGGCAGAGTTCCTAGTGTGCCTTAGCGCCCTGGCCACTAGTGTGGACACACCTCTTCCCAGTTACTCGTTCATTCAGCTGGGTTCAGTGATGAAGAGATTTGCAGGTCCCAAGCCAGTGACTTAAGGTGGCGAGGTTGTCCATGTGGGCCTGCCTGGTCACACAAGCGCTTGAAGACAAGTTTTCTCAGCTAGCCGGGGAACAGATACCCACGACTGGAAGCATGAGAGATTGGATGTCCTGTCCCTGCCTTGATGCAGGTGGCCTCCAGGAGCAGCTCCGCTGACAGCCAGCAAGTCACCAGCATCCTCAGCCTTATGATCACAACAAACTGAAGTCTGCCAGAAATCTGAGGCGGATTCCCCCCAGAGTCTAAGTGGAAATGCGTGAGTACCTGTAATTGTGATTGGAAAGGCAGTGCTCTTGGTAACACCCAGAAGTTTGTGACTCCCGTGGCTGTGAGCAGAGGTCCCAGCCACACAGACCCGCAGATCATGCATTTCAAGCTGCTAAGCTGGGGGGAAATGGTTTTGCAGCGATGTGAAACTCAGTGGGCCTCCCCTGGGAGAGGGTGTAACCTTGGGCGAAGTGGGTTCCTAGTGAGAATTCCCAGTCTGGAGGGGAGCTGGGCAAGGCGATTAGCCCCAGGCCTGGAGTGGCCTGAAAGCAAGTGCCCTGAACACTCAGATGGCTGCTAATGGGTAGCCAGAGTGCTCCCGCCAGCCACAGCTGTGTCCTGAAGATACCAACGTGTAGGTTCTTCCCCCGGGAAGTGGTTCTGTCCTTAAGCTTCATGTAATGGAATCTTCTGGCTTCTGCTTAGTGTTTTCTCTGTGGGAGCCACTTGCTCTTCTTGCCGTGTGCTGTTCTCTGCTGCCGGGCATGTGGGGTGGCAACGACAGTGCTGCTTTAAGCACCCCCATTGTACATGTCTGTAGGGCACGCCTGCATTTCATCTCCAGACGGCATGATTCCCTCAAAAACAGTCCTTTGGGCTGCTTGCCAGTGAGTCCATAGGGTAGCTCTGGTATTTAAACTAGCAGAATCCCCATTTTATTGGCCATTATCAGAGATAGCATTGGGGGGAAGGCACATCCACAGTCTAGCAGGAACCCGGGTGGGGGCCTCTTGGGAGGCAGCAGCCTTTTAGTCCTTGTATGTTCTCAGACTTGGCACTGGTACCCTGCAGGTGCCAGGAGAAACACTGCCCATGGTTTTAGCCTCTGCTTTCACGTGGACTTGTCTGGCAAGGCAAGTTCTTGGACAGCGCTTAGTCCTGGCCGGGTGTGTCTGCAGAGTGCACGTGCTGTCCGAGTCTGCGTGGGTTCTCCCACATCCCAGAGATGTGCACCTTTGGTGAGCTGGCGAGTCTGGAGTGCCCTGGGGTGCTTGAGTGTGTGGAGGTGTGTGAGCATGTCCTGCAGTGGGTGCCAGCCTGGCCAAGTGGGCATCCTGGGCCCTGAACGGCAACAGCTGGGTAAATAGTTACCTTACTTGTTTTTATTAATCTATTACTTATTTATTTATTGGTGGGGGGTTTTTCTGGTAAAGTCAGGAAAAACTTCCAGATAAATTCTAACATTGCTGATTTTTATTTAATGTGTGTACCTCATGTTTATTTCAGTGTTTAGAATTAGAAATGTTTGAGTCTTTATTGAGAAGTGCTTTTCAGGAGAAAAAGCAAAGTTGGGGGTAGGAAGTGTGGGAGGCTGGGGCCACTGAGAGGGTGATGCGGGAAGGACTCTGAGAGACACAGACACCTGGAGGATACGTGGGACTGGGCCAGGCCTGTCTCTGGAAAGAGTGTTGCCGACAAAAGACCAGAAGTGCAAAGGCCCCACATAGGCCAGAGGCAGCAGGGGCCCAGTGTGGCTGGGAAGGGGGATGGGGTCCGTCCAGCCTGGCTGTCATAGGGAAGTTGACTTTGGCTTCGTGGGGGATGGGAGACCCGTGTAAATTTATTAATAGAACAATGACGCCTTATTTATGCTTTTAAAGGGTCATTCTGCTGGCTGCGAAGAAAAGAGGTGGAGCAAGGGAGAAGTAGGGAGTCTGCTTCACCTGTGTGGTGCAGAAATGGTGGTGCTACAGCGGGTGTAGGCACAGGCCCTGCTGATGGGCAGATGTGGGTGAAGGAGAGTGGCCAGAGTTACTGCCCTGCGTGTGGCAGAGCAGATGGGATGATGGGGCGGGCTCTCATGGGGATGGAGAAAACCGTAGAAGGGGAAAATCAGAGGTTACATCGGACATGTCAGATTTGAAAAGTTGAGAGCCTCTGAGAGACAGTGTCAGGTGACAAGCTGGTCAATACGGGAGTTGAGAAGGAGGTGGGTGGAGTGTGGACAGGAGTCTGTAGCAGTAGGGGTATGTCCTGAAATGGGTGCCCTGGCCTGTGGAGTGACTGGGGTGGATGACAGTTCTGAGGACAGCCTGGGTGAGGTGCTATCAGAGGACCCTGGAGGGAGCTGCCAGGGGGAAGGGAAGAGACCCAGAGAGGTTGCCATATAAGCCAAGTGAGGACAGTGGCTGGAGGGAGCGAGTCTCTGGCTGCCAGGGCTGAGTTAGGTGGTGGATACACTCCTACCCGGGCTTTGGGTCAAGGAAACACAGCACCCCAGGGAGCTGGGCATGGAGGAGGTGAGTGACGGGATGTGGCTGGGGAACATGGTCCAGAGAGTATTTTTTATGTGGCTGGAAGACCCAGTGGTGTGTTCCATGGTCAGGGGGTCCTAATTGAATAGAAGGGCCAGCACTTGAGTGGTGTCCTGCAGTGGGTGAGGGGAAGGGCCCCAGTGCACAAGTAGGGTGTTGACTTCAGATGGGACCAAGGACAGTTTAACCCATGTTGGGGGGGGGGTGTTTGCAGGTGCAGGTGGGCTGTAGGTGTGGGAGGAAGTGGATGTTTTTGTCTCATTGTTGCCATTTTCTGGTTGAAACCAGAAGCTGAGATGGAAGACGGAGCATCGGACACTTACGGAAGGAGACAGGACAAAGCTGGAGATGGTCTCTAGGGGAAGTGCAGAAAGTTGCAGTAGTCTCAGGGTGCCATTGGGCAGGACTTGGTCCAAGAACGTAGGCAGGATGGGAGACAAGCTCATTCAGCCAGTCATGTTTTGTCATGCAAGTGTGACAGGGGAAGAAACAGGCAGTTGGGGCAGGGGACAGTTACGCTGTGGAATCTAAAATGACCACAGCCTTGCAGACTGTGGGACCTTAGCTGGGGGCACACAGGCATGCAGATGAGGGGGCAGGGCTGGTCCATCTGTGTTTCTTGGGAAATAAATGTCTTCCTGATCTTCACGGGGTGTCTCAGGCCGTGCCCACCCCTTGCTGCTCCTCCAGGGTTCACCGGGGTCAGAGGAGCTGCAGGCACCACGGGCTGTCTGTCGGGGGCGAAGCACAGGGAGCACTGTGCTCTCCCAGTGTCGGCCACACCTGTCATCCTCCAGCTGCTGCAGCTGACGGCTTTCTGTTAATAGAGGCAGGAAATGATCTTGTTCTCTTCATTTTCAGATTCTAATAGGAACTGCTGAGAAGGTGGTAACTCTGAAGCCTGGATTTCTGAGGATGAAAATTCACACAGGATGATGTCAGACAAACTCACAGTGATGGAGGCCCTCATCCCTGAGTCCAGGGAAGTCTGTGAACCCAGATTAGGGCAACTCCTGGGAGATGCTGAGGGGCAGAGCCTGGGGAGTCCCCCCTCCCAGGAGGGAGGCTTTAAACAGATGAAAGTTACCCATTGGAAAATTCAGACAGGAGATACAGCCGAGGCATGTGGTAAGGCAGGAAGAAACCCTATTCTGAACTCCAACCTTGTCATACTTCAGAGAGAGCTTATAGATGGGGAGGCCCATCCCTGTGGCAAAAGCTTCATGTTTAATTCAGACCTAGTTAGACATCAAATTTCTCATACTGGGGAGAAACCTTATAAATGCGATCAGTGTGGCAAAGGCTTTGGTCAGAGCTCACACCTTACTGAGCACCAGAGGGTTCATACCGGAGAGAGACTCTACGTGTGTAATGTGTGTGGGAAAGACTTCGCTCACTACCCACGTCTTCTCGAGCATCAGCAGGCGCACACGGGAGAGAAGCCATTCAGGTGTGCGCAGTGTGGGAAAGCCTTCTGTCACAGCTCAGACCTGATCCGACACCAGCGGGTGCACACCAGAGAGAGGCCTTTTGAGTGCAAAGAGTGTGGAAAAGGCTTCAGTCAGAGCTCCTTGCTGATTCGACACCAGAGAATCCACACTGGAGAGAGGCCCTATGAGTGTAACGAATGTGGGAAATCCTTCATCAGGAGCTCAAGCCTTATTCGACATTATCAGATCCACACAGAAGTGAAACAGTATGAATGCAAAGAGTGTGGGAAGGCCTTTCGTCACCGCTCAGACCTTATTGAACACCAGAGAATTCACACTGGAGAGAGGCCTTTTGAATGCAATGAATGTGGGAAAGCCTTTATTCGGAGTTCAAAGCTCATTCAGCATCAGAGAATTCACACTGGAGAAAGGCCATATGTGTGCAATGAGTGTGGAAAGCGTTTCAGCCAGACATCAAACTTTACTCAGCATCAGAGGATTCATACTGGCGAGAAACTCTATGAATGTAACGAATGTGGGAAAGCGTTCTTTCTGAGTTCATACCTCATTCGACACCAGAAAATTCACACTGGAGAGAGGGTGTATGAATGTAAGGAATGTGGGAAAGCCTTTCTCCAGAAAGCCCATCTCACTGAACATCAGAAAATTCACACAGGGGACAGGCCCTTTGAGTGTAAAGACTGCGGGAAGGCTTTCATTCAGAGCTCCAAGCTGCTGCTCCACCAGATCGTTCACACTGGAGAAAAGCCCTACGTGTGTAGCTATTGTGGGAAAGGCTTTATTCAGAGATCTAACTTCCTGCAACACCAGAAAATTCATACTGAGGAGAAGCTCTATGAATGCAGTCAGCATGGGGAAAACTTTAACTCAACCCCAGACTTTAAGAATAACGAAGGTGTTCACCCAGAGGAACTTGCCTTGAATAAAGCCCCCGTACATTCGGGTGAGAGACCTGTTGGTCAGGGGGAACACACAGACAAATTACAAAATAATTATTCTTCCACTCAATGAGCGATATTTGGAAAAGAGTGGAATTCGGATTTACATGGCTTCAAAGAGTCAGACACATCAGGATTCTGTGCAGCACAGACAGGGCTGCATAGGGCCGTGCTGCCACCTGCCACTTTGCAGGTTCCTGGACCGGGTGCATCTTGTCCTCTGGAGAACCATGGGGCTTTACAGCTGACTTTGAGCTGAAACAGCAGGGCAGGAGGGGACAAGTCTCAGATATTTATATTTTATTCTCAGATACAATCCATCTTTGAGTTAAATCTCTTTTAAGGCAGAACTGTGTCTCTAATCTTACTTAGAAGTGTGTTACCTAGCAATTTTGATAGCCAAAAAATCAAGATGGAAAAAGCTAACTTAAGCAAAACCATGATGAACTGGTTCCGTGTTGTCCTTAGGACAAACTCCAGCCTCCTAGTGTCCCCATTGTGCCTGCTAACACCTTCATTCCCTGGTCCCCTGGTGCCCCCGCAGCACCAACTGCTTCATTTCCTCCCACACCAAGCTATTTCCTTCCTCCCCCTCCCTTCTTTGCTCTGGGTTGCAGGCTCCTCCTCAGCTGATCAACCCTAATCGTGTTGAAGACTCACTGCAGCATCGTGTCAGGGACATTGCCCTGAGGCGTGGTTGGGAGCCTACGTCCTAGCTTCTGCTCTGGGCCCCTCTGTGCTGTGCATACTTTGGTACATGCAGTCACAATTTGATGTGCCGTCTCTTATACTTCCTGAGGACAGTGACTACTGTTCAATCCTGGTTGGTCTGTGTGTCCCCAGTAGCTAGCATGAAACAATAAAAACACATCCCACAGTCTTTGTGTAACTTGCATCTCTCTGGCTTTGTCCTCTATATACTGCTATATTTAAATTGTGGGGGGTGGTTTTTTGTTGTGTTTTTGTTTTGTATCAGTAAAATGTATTCTGTGGGCAGTCTCCTGGCCTATCAATGTTTTCTGCCCCCTCAGCCCACGCCCTGCCTGCTCACTGCTGCACTTAGAGGGCACTGCTGTCACTCAGGTGTCTGTGCGCCTCCCTGACGGAGGCCCTGCTAAATTGCAGAGGATTGATGGAAGCCTGCACCAATTAGGCTTTGCTTCCAGGCAGAGTTGATGGATTCTTGCTCTTTTATTTATTTATTTATTTATTTATTTATTTATTTATTTTTGAGACAGAGCCTCAAGCTGTCACCCTGCTATGGCATCCCAGCTCACAGCAGCCTCCAATTCCTGGGCTCAAGCGAGTCTCCTGCCTCTGCCTCCCAAGTAGCTAGGACTAAAGGCGCCCACCACAACGCCTGGCTATTTTTTGGTTGCAGCCACCATTGTTGTTTG
>CAUYON010070054.1:0-13352 GCA_963573935.1 Arctocebus calabarensis | reverse complement strand
CAGCCCCAGGGCCCGCCAAACAACAATGATGGCTGCAACCAAAAAATGGCTGGGTATTGTGGCAGGCACCTGCAGTCCCAGCTACTTGGGAGGTGGAGGCAAGAGACTCGCTTGAGCCCAGGAATTGGAGGTTGCTGTGAGCTGTGATGCCACAGCACTCTACCCAGGGTGACAGCTTGAGGCTCTGTCTCAAAAAAAAAAAAAAAATCTGCATTCCTGCCCTGGTCCAGTAATCAGAGCAGTGGAGGAGTGTTCTTTGTTCTTTTTTTCTTTGTTTTAAACCAAAGGAAATGGATCAATGGGAATTGTCTGAGCAGAGGGCATGAGGTCATCTTCACCAGAGATCAGGCAGACCACCAACCACAGTTAAACAGCAATAGCCCAAAGTCAAAAACCCCCTTTGAAAGCTCTGTATTTCTGCCTAAAGAGGGGACAATGTTTCTTTAAGATACAAGCCTTCCATCCTCCTCATTTGATGGCAAATTAATAAACTTCTTTTTCTCTTTTCAGAGGGCAAAAGCAGCAACCTTTCTTTTTTTTTTTGCCAGGGCTGGGTTTGAACCCGCCACCTCCAGCATATGGGGCTGGCTTCTTACTCCTTTGAGCCACAGGCGCCACCCACATCGACCTTTCAGTAACACCACCATTGGTCCTACAGGGCGGATACCCCAGCAGGAATGGTTTTAATTCTCAAAGAGGGGCCTGGGGCCTGAAAAACAGACAACTTGTAATACATTTTGCCCTTTTTCAGGCCCTTACTTCTGTCACAGCAAGACAAATTGGTATAAATGGACCGTTTACATCCTGTTTACGATTAAATATGGCTGAGTGTGGTGGCTCACACCTGTAAACCTAACACTCCAGGAGGCAGAGACTGGTGAATTGCTTGAGCTCAGGAGTTTGAGATCAGCCTGAGTGAGAGTGAGACCCTGTCTCTACTAAAAATAGAAAAATTAGCTGGGCAAAGTTGCACCCACCTGTAGTCTCAGTCACTTGGGAGGCTGAGGCAAGAGGATCACTTGAGCCCAAGAGTTTGAGGTTGCTGTGAACTAGATGCCACCACACTGTAGCCTGGGGCAACAGCATGAGACTCAGTCTCAAAAAAAAAAAAAAAAAAAAAAAAAGGAAGAGGCTCTGTCTCAAAAAAAAGGAAGGCTAAACATGATAAGGGGTTCTCAAAACGTGTCCCTTGGGCCAGCTATTCTGCTAAGAACTCAGATATCTTTTTCTCTCTCATGCTTCACAGCAACCCCACCTACTGGGCATTATCACATGAACTTAGCAATGAGAAGTGGTGGTTAGAGGGGTAAAGTGTTCAGCACCTGTGGCCCCAGAGCTCCTGAGTGGCAGCACCAGAGTTAAAATACAGCTGGTCTTGACCCCAAAGGTATGGTTTTCTGACCAAACAAGCCTACTTCCCAATAATTATGATGCTGGTAGAAAATAATTACGTAAATGTAAAGAGCTATATAATCAGATCCTGACTGAGTACAGCATGCTCTTTCCCCTGACCCTGAAAGCCAAGAAGCCCCAGGAACTTCCACATTTCTTATGTGCAAGTGTCTGTTAGCACAATCTTAGGTCACAATATTTTCAGAGCAGGTAAGTGGGCTGATTTGTCTGTATTTGAACAATAAATACAGAATGAAGACCTTGCAGCTGATTACATCTCACTGCAAAAGAGAAAAGCAAATCACATCCCCAGAGCCCTGGAGGTGAAGGAGGAGCGATGCAGAGCGGAACTCAGACCTTGGTTGGAGAAGACGGCCTGTGGGAGCTCCTGCTTCTGTGCAGATGAGCCCTCTCCATGCACAGCTCCAAATGAGGCTTTTCTGCTGATCTTGCTCACCCCTCTCTGTCCTTAGCAAAACATAGGCAATAGATGCGTTTTACTTTGGTGGCTACATCAGGTGGCAGAATTTAAACCCTGGGAGAAAATGCTCAAGACTTATGGGCCAGCTGGGTGACAATGCTGAATTATCTTGCACTCTGATTTCAGATCAGGTGTTAACCAGCGTGATATAAACCAGTGACATACTGCGGCTTTCGTAATTTTCAGAAAAAAGTGCATTACCACCCACCCCCATGTGTATATAATTTTTTAAAAGAAATTTACCTTATAACATTTGTTTGAAAAATGATCTTAAGTAGAACCATAGGAGTTTAGTGACTAATACAACATGCTTTATTTCAGCTTTTTAAAATCCTGTGTCTTCCCTTTTGCAAAATCCATCAAGATTTCCCATCTTTCCTTTGTTTCAGACCAATTTCCCCTAAGCTTCCTGTTTCACTAACACTAATTATAAATGGGTTTTGATGGTTCAGCTTTTCCCTGTGGCATGAAGATGAAAAAAACTTCCAGGGAGAAAGAAATCTCAGATTCTTTGTCCTTTTATCCTTTCTCTTCTTTCACCAGCACTTTTGCCTGACATCTCAAGAGTTAGAAATTCACAACTTGGTAGAAAAAGTAACATCACCACATTAGCAATTAATTCAGCACCACCCATTGAGTGAATCATGGGATTTCTAGCCATGCCTGGAATACTCAATGGAACTTCATCTCTAACTTTAGCTGATGGATGGAAAGAAGTCCCAGAACAGAATTAAGAAAGGAAGGGAAGTTTGCCTTTTGAGGACTATCATGTAGGATTAACATGTCCTAAAGATTACACATTTAAAATGATTAATAGCTAGTGGGGCGTGGTGGCTCACAACTATAATCCTAGCACTCTGTCTGGGAAGTCAAGGTGGTCGGATTATCTGAGCTCAGGAGTTCTAGACCAACCTGAGCCAGAGTGAGACCCCATCTCCAAAAATAGCTGGGCATTGTGGTGGGAGCCTGTAGTCCCAATTACTTGAGAGACTGAGGCCAGGGGATTTCTGGAGCCCAGGAGTTTGAGGTTGCTGTGACCTATGACACTTTGGCACTCCACCGAGGGTGAGGGCAACAAAATAAGACTCTGTCTCAAGAAAAAAGTTAATATCTAAAGAAAAAAACATACTTATATGATTCTTTCTGTTTTTCATAATTCTAAGATTTCTAGTTTTCGTTCTTTATTCTTCTCCCCTTGAATCTGTAAAATACCGTGCGTGTATCCATAAAATCTTGGGAAATGAGTCAAGGTCTTCTGGCCCACTTCAGGCATATTAAACGTCAGCACACAGTCAGACGTATCAGCAGCAGTTGCACCTTACGCTTGAGTTAGAGGAGCATCTTCTAAATCAGGACTTCCATAGGGCACCGGAGAAACCAAGGGTAAGAGGCGTGCAGTTTTCAGGCTCCTTTCTGATCAGATTAGAAATGTTTGAAATGCAGACAGGCTCTGATACTGTTAGATTTAAGGCCCCAGTGTCATTTCAAGTCTCAAGGGGACTCTTAAAAATAGGCCATTATGTGGAGAGCACTCGCAAGGCTCCAGGGAAAAAGGCACTCAGAGTAAAAAGGATTATGATATTTAACAGGCATAGCTTGTACATTCCAAGCAGCCTGGCTGAAGGGAAGCCTTAATAAGTGCATCAATGTGCATATATTACAGCCTATAAAGGTTGCCATTGTAGTCAGGTTTTGGTCTCCAGAGGCTGAATTAGACATACATACATTTTGCCTTTGGAAATGTTTGGAGTCCCTTGGCAATGAGAAAATAAAGCGTTGTGCTTATGGATGTTCGTAACAGTAATGGGTAAAATCCTTCAAGGCCTGGGGAGTGAGTGGGCAAGGAGGGTCCTCAAATCCTAAACCAGATATAGTTAGGCTATAAGTGGTACAATTTGGAGGGTGAGTTATCCTGTCACGTGAAAGATAAGGGCTGAATGTCATGTCATAGCACTCAGGGTGCAATTTTCCATCCATGGTCCCTGGAGTTAGAGTGCCTATGTTCAATTAAGGGCTTCACTTTCTTAGCTTTTCTATCTGTAACAGTGAAACACGTTACAATCATCACTTGGATGATATGTTGTGTGTACTTGCTCTGGCTTGCTAGCTGTCTTTTAGCAAACACTAATATGTGCAACATTTACCTTAGCACTTTTGTTAAAGAGTTGATCAAAGAACACAAAGCTCTGTGACCTTGGTGAATCTTTGACCCTCAGTTTCCTTACATGAATGATATTAATAATATCTACGAGAACATGATAGGACTGTAGTTTTGCTTGTTTGTTTGAGCTAGAAAAAAATATTCTTTAAAAGTTATTGGTCATCTTCTGTGTCTAGAAGTAGAGGAGCTTTAATTTAGCTTTGGGGGGGGTGTCTTCCTTTATTTTGGAAAAACCACCAAATAGTTCACTTCAGTTAAAAGAAAAAAGGTAAATCTCCAGTATGGATGCATGTGAACTTTGCATACACAATCACGTGTTGCTTAATGGCAGGGATACCTTCTAGGAAATGTGTCATCAGGAGATCACATCGCTGTGCAAATGTCAAAGTGCCTTTACATAAACCTACATGGTCTAGCCTCCTACACACCTGGGCTAGATTCTGTAGCAAATTGCTACATGACATATAACTTCATGGCATATCGGTTTTGCCATATTCATAGGAGAGCTGTTCTATGTGAAACAGCTCAGAGTTGCAAGTAACACATGTGAATATGAGGGTAACTTTAAGAAATGTCTGTATTGTATTTGAAGACTGTTTGCCATAAATCTGAAGTTTGAACCTATGTATTTCAATTTGGTATGCTAAACAGTACTGAATTAATGTAAAATTTTTTGTTACAATATTGTAATCTCAGTTCAAAATTTAACTGAAAATATGAAACCCAAGTGATTTCTATATAGTAAATTGAACTGTAAAGGTAACTGTGTGTGATTCTGAATACATAGATAAAGTGTTTTTATTCCTCAAAAAAAAAAAAAAAAAGTCTCCCGCCAAGGAATTGCCCAGGACCTGATACATTCACTGCTGAATTCCACTTACCATTTAAGGAAGAATTAATACCAATTCTACTCAAATGGTTCTAAAAAATTGAGTAAGAAATACTTACAGACTCTTTATCTGAGGCTAGCATTATCCAGATACTAAAATCAGACAAAGACATAGCAAAAAAAAAGAAAACTACAAGCCAATATCATTGATGAACTTACATGCAAAAATCTTCAACAAAATACTAACAAACTGAATTCAGCAACACATTCAAAACAGCATTTGCTGTGTTCAAGTAGGATTCACCCCAGGGATGAAAGGATGGCTCAACATACACGAGTCAATAAATGTGATATATCTCATGAACAGAATCAAGAACAAAAATCATGTGATTATTTCAGTAGATACCAAAAAAGCATTTGATAAAGTTCAACATCCCTTTATAACAAAAACCTTCGTCAAACTGGGTATAGAAAGAGCATACCTCAAAATAATAAAGGGCATATATAACAAGCTCATAGCTAACATTATAGTAAAAGAGGAAAAATTAAATGTCTTTTCTCTAAACACCAGAACAGGCAAGGATCTCTACTTTCACCCATTTTAATCAAAGTAATACTAGAAGGCCTGGCCAGAGCAATTAGGGAAGAGAAAGAAATAAGGGGTATTCAGATTGAGGAGGAAAAAGTCAAAAGGAAGAAGTCAAAGAACATAACAGGGTCTTTTCTTTCTTTCTTTCTTTTTTTTTGAGATAGGGTCTCACTTTATCACCCTTGGTAGAGTGCTGTGGCATCATAGTTCACAGGAACCTCTAACTACTGGCCTCAAGCAATCCTCTTGCCTTGGTTTTTTCATTTTTAGTAGAAACAGGGTCTCACTCTTGCTCAGGCTGATCTCAAATTCATGAGCTCAAGCAATCCACCTGGCTTGGCCTCCCAGAGTGCAAGGATTACAGGTGTGAGCCGCTGCACCTGGCCTCATGACTTTTTCACGTTCGGTTGAGTGCCGTAGTGTCACAGCTCACAGCAACCTCAAACTCTTGGGCTTAAGCGATTCTCTTGCCTCAGCCTCCCAAATAGCTGGGACTACAGGCACCTGCCACAATGCCTGGCTATTTTTGTTGTTTTTGTTGTTGCAGTTGTCATTATTGTTTAGCTGGCCTGGGCTGGGTTCTAACTGCCAGCCTCAGTGTATGTGGCTGGTGCCATAACCACTGTGCTACAGATGCCGAGCTAACATGTTCTTATACTTAGAAAAACTTCAAAAACTTACAAAACTTACAAAAATTGATAAAGGAATTCAGTAAAGTTGCAGGATACAAAACCAATATACAAAAATTAATAGTCTTTATATTTGCCAACAGTGAACCATCTGAAAAAAGAAATCAAGAACACGAGTTGCTGAATAATGTGTATACAATGATTCTATATTTGTAAATATCAATCTCCAAAATAACCTATATATATATCTGCATGTATGCATAAGGTTATATATCAACTATTAACTTTGGTCACCGCAGATGTGAAGAAATAAGCTGGGGAAGATCAATATTTGTTTATGTATATATTTGAGTTATTTCACTTCTGAGCAAATATTAATGCTTTCTCTCATGAATGCTTTTCAAAATTAATTATTAATTTCTTTGAGTTAAAAAAATTTTTTTGAGACAGAGTCTGATTCTGTTGCTCTGAGTAAAATGTAGTAGTGTCATATTAGCTCAATGCAACCTCAAACTCTTGGGCTCAAATGATCTCCTGCCTCAGCTTCCCAAGTAGCTGAAATTACAGGTACCCACCATAACACCTGGTTAATTTTTCTGCTTTTGTTTATTTTGTTTTTTTGATAGAGTCTCACTCTGTCACCCTGGGTGGAGTGCAGTGGTGTCATCACTCACAGCAACCTCAAACTCTTGGCTTGAAGTGATCGCCTTGCTTCAGCCTCCCAAGTAGCTGGGACTACAGGCACCCGCTACAATACCAGCTAATTTTTCTCTTTTTAGTAGAGACAGGGTCTCTCTCTTGCTCATGTTGGTCTCTAACTACTGAGCTCAAGCAATCCACCTGCTTTGGCCTCCCTGAGTGCTAGGATTAGAGGCGTGAGCCCAGCCCCCCAAAATTTTTTAGAGACCAGGTCTTGCTCTGCCTCCCAAGCTGGAGTGCAGTAGCCTAATCATAGCTCACTGCAGCCTTGTATTCCTGCTGGCATCCTCCTGTTCAGCTTCCCAAGTAGCTAGTAGGCGCACCCCATCAGGCTCAGCTAATGTTTTGAAATATTTGTGTGGAGACGGGATCTTGCAATGTTGCCCAGGCTGCTCTTGAACTACTGGATTCAAGTGATGCTCCTGCATCAGCTTCCCACAGTGTTGTCACATAGGCATGAGCCATCACACCTGGCCTAATAAATTTATTTATTTTAATAGACAAAGAAAAATTACATATAATTTTTTTTTTTTGAGACAGAGCCTCAAGCTGTCACCCTGGGTAGAGTGCTGTGGCATCACAGCTCACAGCAACCTCCAATTCCTGGGTTCAAGTGAGTCTCCTACCTCAGCCTCCCAAGTAGCTGGGACTAAAGGCACCTGCCACAACGCCTGGCCATTTTTTGGTTGCAGCCATCATTGTTGTTTGGCGGGCTCAGATTGGGTTCAAACCCGCCAGCTCAGGTGTACGTGGTTGGCGCCTTAGCCCGTTGAACCACAGGCACCGAGCCAAAAGTACATATAATTATAGGGTACAACAAGTATTGAAATATGTATACAATGTGGAATGGCTAAATCAATCTAATTAACATATGCATTATCTCACCTACTTATCATTTTTGTGATGAAAACACAAAATCTACTCTCAGCAATTTTCAAGAATACAACATACTGGGGGGCAGAGGCAAGATGGTCAACTGGAGCCAGCTTTCCACTGAGGCTCCCATCCAGAAGGAGAGTTAAAAGACAGAAGTTTAGCAAGTAAGCTGATGGTTTGGAGCTGAGCCAAGAGAGGAGTTTGAAGAACACACATCAACACTGCTGAGGCAAGTTGTGATCCCAAGGGTACAAATAAAAGGTACAAAATCCATCACCAAGTGGACAGGAGTCCCCTCCCCCATGAGAACTGCTCCCAGTATACTTTCTACAAACAAGTGAGCAGAGTTCAAACGTCCTTCCATTTTATCCCATGCGAGAGACCCTCTAAAAATTGGACCTCCTTCCCCTACTAGGGTGTCATGGCACTCTCCTGCCAGGCATAAAACTATATAAAGCTGTATATATTCTTTACCTGCAATTCTGAACTCCCAGTACTCCCCTCCACTCTCTCCCTGAGGTCTGGAAGCCTGACCCCCATGGAGTCCAGATTCCTGGGCATTTTCTCGAGAGGTGTGGACAGGGCATAGGCTGTTGCAGGTCTGTGCTGATTCTGCAGCACAGGGGTAAGGAGAAAATGATGGACTGAAAGAACTGTATGGGAAAGGGAAAGGTGGTGCCTGCTCCCTGCCCCCAACAGAGCAGCAGGGGCACCAGCAGGAACAAAAGGGCTCATACCCCTGGGGACATATTGGAAGGACACTTCCTATCTCTCTGGGTAACCAGAGAAAGCCAGGCATCTTCTCCAGTGGCAGACACTGGCAGAATAGATCTGGGACTGTAACGCAGACCCAGTGAGAAAATGGTATGCCTGAGGTGGTGCCAACCTGGGTGGAGCACAGCAGGACACAGCATTGAAGATGCATGCACAGAGATGGCAAACTCCCAGGGTGGGGCTGAGCCAGAGGACTGCTTTAATTAGCCTAAGAAACACCCGGCTCTCAGGGGATCATAACTGAGACAAAAGCAGCCAGGCTGAGGCTGGAACTCTGAGCAGAGTGTGAGCCACATCTGCCCCAATACAGACTGCAGGGGAAACAGAAACACCAGCTTTGGGCAGTGGCACAGACCAGGGCTGAGTTGCAGTTTCTGTGAACTCAAACAGCTCCTGGCCCACAGGGGAATATACCCAGGACAGAACCACAAATTCTGCGCATATATAAGTGTCAGTAACATCAATCTGGGGCGGGGCTGGAACTGAGTGAACAGCCCAGCTTCCCCTGCCGGATGGTGGCAGAGTGCAGAGATCTGGCTAAGGAGACATAAGATCTCTCTGAGACTCAGGCAGTCTCAAACCCCTGGAGTATCTGCTCATTGAAGGGAACTGGGTCATAGCCCTCTGGGGTTAGCAGTGACTGGGTGTGACAGAGGTGCAAGGTGGGGAAGGAGGCATCAATCTTCCCAGATTAATTCATTTGCTGGGGGGTCCTTCTGACTCTGTGGAACACCAAAACAAGTCATATTTGAGCTGCCAGCAGATCCCTGCTATCTAGTTGCTAGAGATGTTTTGAATTCCCTCACTTGAGGCTGGGTGCTGTCTGGGAAAATTGATTCAGAGCTCTCAGATTGGACTAATCACCCAAGGACTATCCAAAGTGGTACCCTGGGTATGTCGTTGTAGAAGGTTTGATTTTCCTTTTCCAATTGTTGTCTGCTGGTATTTCTCCACAGCTGAGACTTCAACCCAGAATAACTAATTCACTAGGGTAGGAAAGAAACCAGCTGAAAACAAGACAGAACCACTCAGCCTCACCACACCAAGTAAGTCCCCAGTTTCTCAGACTGTAGCACTGTACAGGTCCTTTGCAAAGCTCTAGGGGAAAAGGTACAGACACCAATCACAGCTCTTGAGTAAAGGGCTGGTTAATCACTACTCTAGGAGCTCCCCAACCCAACCTCACCTTATCTGCTCATCTAGCCAAACAGTGTAAAATAATCATGGGGTGCAGTCATCAGAAAAACTCTGGTAACATGAATAACCAGAGTAGATCAACTCCCCCAAGGAACAATACAGTGGATACAACTGATGATCCCATTTATAGACAAATGGCTGAGATGTCAGAAGTTGAATTCAGAGTTTGGATTACAAACAAGATTAACAGAATGGAAGTAAGTTGGAATTAGGAATTCATGAAGCAAGTCAAAAGTTGTCTCAAGAATTCAATGAATTCAAAGACAAAAGCACCAAAGATTTTGACACACTGGGACAAGAAATTGCAGCCCTCAAAGATCTGAGAAATACTCCCTGCTATCTAGTTGCTAGAGATGAATAGACTTCCTCAGTAACAGAATGGAGCAAGCAGAAGAAAGGATTTCTGACATTGAAGACAAAGCTTTTGAATATTCCCAAACACTCAAAGAGGAAGAGAAATAGAGAGCAAAAACAGATCTTTCTCTCAGAGAGCTTTGGGGTAATTTGAAGAAAACTAATATTCACCTTGTAGGAATTCCTGAAGGCCATGAAGTAGCTTCACAAAGCACAGAGACCCTTTTTCATGAGATTATGAAGGGGAATTCTCCAGACATGCCAAGAGATTCAGAAATTCAGAAAGCAGTTTCAGAACCTCAGATGACTCAACCTAAATGAGACAACCGCCAGACACACCAGAATTAACTTCACTAAAGTTAATATGAAGGAGAAAATTCTGAAAGCATCCAGACATAAAAACCATAACCTACAAGGGGAAGAATATTAGAATGACTGCAGATCTCTCTGCTGAAACCTTTCAAGCTACAAGAGAGTAGTCATCGACTTTTAACCTCCTAAAACAAAATAACTTTCAACCCAGGATCCTGTATCCAGATAAACTGAGTTTCATTTCTGGTGGAGAAATTAAATACTTTAATGATATTCACATGTTGAAGAAATTTGCCATAACTAAACCAGCTCTCCAGAATATTCTCAGACCTATCCTCCATAATCACCAGCACAATCTTCCATCACAAAAGTAAAGTCACCCAGAAACTTGTGATCCAATTCCAACTTCCACAGTGGTGAAAGGATTAAAAAGGTCCACTGGACTTTCGAAAAACTTGATACCCAAAATTCTACATTCTTATCAATATTCTCAATTATTGTGAGTGGCTTAAATTGTCCTCTAAAGAGGCATAGATTGGCTGACTGAATACAAAAACTCAGGCCCGATATCTGCTGCATACAAGAATCTCATCTTACCTTAAAAGATAAATATAGACTCAGGGTGAAGGGATGGTATTCTATATTCCAGGCAAATGGAAAGCAAAAAAGAGCAAGTGTTGCAATTTTATTCACAGATACAGAAGGCTTCAAACCAACAAAGGTAACGAATGATAAGGATGGTCACTTCATATTTGTTAAGGTAATACTCATATGATGAGATTTTAATTATTAATATTTATGCTTCCGACCAGAATGTGCCTCAATTTATAAGAGAGACTCTACAAACATGAGCAACTTGATTTCCTCCAGCACCATAATAGTTGGATCCTACAATTCCTCTACTAGGTATATATCCAGAAGACCAAAAATCACATAACAAAGATATTTGTACCAGAATGATTATTGCAGCCCAATTCATAATTGCTAAGTCATGGAAGAAGCCCAAGTGCCCATCAACCCATGAATGGAGCAATAAATTGTAGTATATGTACACCATGGACTGTTATGCAGCCTTAAAGAAAGATGGAGACTTTTATACCTCTTACATGTTTATATGGATGGAGCTGGAAAATATTCTTCTTAGCAAAGTATCTTAGGAATGGAAGAAAAAGTATCCAATGTATTCAGTCTTATTATGAAACCAATTTATAGTTTTCTTATGAAAGCTATAACCCAATTATAGCTCAAGAAGAAGGGGAAAGGGGAGAGGAAGAGGAGGAGGGAGGGGAGGATGGGTGGAATGCGGGTAATCAGTGAGACCACACCTATGGTCATCTTACCAGGGTACATGGTGAAATTTACTAGGTGTAGAATATAAATGTCTTAACACAATAACTAAGAAAATGCCATGAAGGCTATGTTAACCATTTTGATGAAAACATTTCAAATTGTATATAAAACCAGCACATTGTACCCCATGCATTAATGTACACAACTATGATTTAACAAAAAAAAAACCATACTGTTATTATGCATAATATAATTATATAACAATATATCATATGGTGATCATGTTGTACAATAGATTTCTTGAACTTATTTTTCCTATTCAACTCTGATTTTTTTTATACTTTGGCCAACATCTCCAAACCCCTACTTCCACCCAGCCCCTGATGACCATCATCCTACACTAGGTTTCGAGGACTATCAGTAACATTTGTTTTTATAGTATGGAGATTTCTCAAAAAACTAAAAATAGATTTACCTTTCAGTCCAGCAATCCCACTTCCGGATATTTACCCAAAGGAAAATAAATCAATACAGCAAAGAAAGACCTGTACTTTGTTAATTGAGAAATGGTAGCAATTTAATTGTCCATTAATGGATGAATGGATGAAGAAAACGTGGTCCATACATGCAATAGAATACTATTCAGCCATAAAAGAGAATGAAATCCCATCATTTGCAGCTACACAGATGGAACAGGAGGTTATTATCTTAAGTGAAATAAGCTAGGCACAAAAAGATAAATATTTTATGTTCTCACTTATATACAGAGCTAAAAAATTTAAACACATGCAGGTAGAGAGAGGAAAAATCGATAACGGACTGGAAAGGATGGGTGGGGAGTAGAAAACAGAGAAGCTGGTTAAAGGGTACAAACCTGGTTAGATAGAAAAAGTAGTTTCATTCCACTAATATGTGCAGCTATGATTTAATAAAAGAAAAAAAAGAAAGAAAAAATAGTTTCAGTGTTTGATAACAGAGTTGGATGACTATACTTAACAAAAATGTATTGTTCTTACATGATGTACACCCTGAATCCCCTGACTTGATCATCACACGTTAAATACGTGTAGCAAAATTTCTCACATACCCCATAAATTTGCACAAATAAAAATATGTTGTTTTCATATACTATATGTGTATGTATACTATATATATTAGATTTATTTCACTTATGAGCAAATATTGCATTTCATAACCAAATTATACTTTTAAAATGTTTACTTAATTACAATTAGTGATTTTTTTTTTTTTTTTGAGACAGAGCCTCAAGCTGTCACCCTGGGTAGGGTGCTATGGCATCACAGCTCACAGCAACCTCCAATTCCTGGGCTCAAGTGCTTCATAGAATGTATTGGGTAGTATTCCATCTTTTGCTATATTTTGGAAAAGGTTGAATAATATAGGTACTAGTTCCTCTTTAAAGGTTTGGTAGAATTCTGACGTGAAGCCATCTGGTCCCGGGCTTTTCTTTTTAGGGAGATTTTGTATGGTTGATGCTATTTCAGAACTTTTCAACATTTCCACTGCATTCTGGCTAAGTCTAGGAAGGTGACGTGCTTCCAAATATTGGTCAATTTCCTTCAGATTCTCATCTTTCTGAGAATAAAGTTTCTTATAATATTCATTAAGGACTTTTTGAATTTCTGAGGGGTCTGTTGTTATTTTGTCTTTACCATTTCTGATTGATGAAATTAGAGATTTTACTCTTTTTTTCCTGATTAGAGTAGCCAAAGGTTTATCTATTTTATTGACCTTTTCAAAGAACCAAC
>CAUYON010070053.1:0-23361 GCA_963573935.1 Arctocebus calabarensis | reverse complement strand
TGTGTGTTCCTCGACCTTGTCTCTTGGCTCAGCTCCAAACCGTTGGCTTTCTCGCCAAATTTCTGTCCTTTAACTCTCCTTCTGGACAGGAGCGTCTGCAGAAAGCTGGCTACAGACCGCCATCTTGGCTCCTCCCCCACATAATCCTGGCATGCTGTTTCTTGCACAGACTACAGGACTATGCACCAAACAAACCTCTTTTCTTTGTAAATTACCCATACGTAAGTATCCCTTTATAGCAATGCAAATTGACTAAGGCAAGCACTTTATATTTTTTATTTTATTTAACTTTTAGAATTAACTTGCCAGCTTTTATCAAAAAATGATAGAGTTTGGCTTTTTTTTTTTGAGACATAGTCTCATTTTGTCATTCTCGGTAGAGTGCTACAGAGTCATAGCTCACAGCAACCTCCAACCCTTGGGTTGAAGCGATTCTCCTGTCTAAACCTCCCCAGGAGCTGGGACCACAGAAGCTTGCCACAATGGCTGGCTATTTTTAGAGACAGAGTCTGGCTCCTGCTGAGGCTGGTCTGGAACCTGTGAGCTCAGGCAATCCACTAGCCTTGGCCTGCCAGAGTGCTAGGATTATAGGCATGAGCCTTGGTGCCCAGCCTTGGAGTTTGGATTTTGGATTGCATTGAAATTATACACTACTCTGTGAAGACTTGCTGTCTTTACAATAATGAACACTTCTAATTTATGAGCATGAATATCCTAATCTTCATTGTGATGCCTGTAGATTCTATAGTCACAAGCATGGCTCTTTTTTTATTGAGTGAAAATACACATATTTAATTTATCATCTTTACCATTTTTAAGTTATAATTCAGTGGTAGTAAATATATTTATGTTCTTTTTTTCTCCCTTCATTCCCCCTCCGTCCTCCCATTTCCACACTGTGGTAACAACCAGTCTACTCTCCATTTTCATGAGATCCACTTTTTTTTTGGCTGCCACATATGAGTGAGAATGTGTTATAATTGTCTTTCTGTGCTTGGCTTATTTCACTTAACATAAGGGTCACCAGTTCCATCCATGTTGCTATAAATAACAGCAAATATGTACCACAAATTCTTTATCCATTCATCCACTGATGGGCACTCAGGTTGAGTCTGTATTTTAGCTATTACACATAGTGCTGCAATAAACAAGACAGTGCAGATATCTCTTTTATATGTTGAATTCCTTTCTTTTTAATGGTTGCTCAGTAGTGAAGTGTAGTTCTGTTTTTAGTTTTTGAGGAACCTCCACACTGTTCTCCATAGTGGTTGCACTAATGTACCTTTCTACAAGGTACTAGGGTTCCCTTTCTCCACACCCTTATCAGTATCAGTTATCACCTGCCTTTTTCATGCAAGCCTTTTTGTCTGGGGTGAGATGACATGTCATGGTTTTGATTAGCATTTCTCTGATAATAGTGACTTAAGCATTTTTTTAATATACCTAATGCTCATTTGTATGTCTTATTTTAAAAAAATGTCTGTTCGGGTCTTTTGCCCATTTGTAACTGGAACGTTTGATTTTTGTGTTAATTATTTTTTGAGTTCCTTATATATTTTGTTTTGTAATTCCTGGTCAGATGGGTAGTTTACAAATACTTTCTTCCATTCTGTGGGTCATCAATTCACTTTGTTGACTGCTTCCTTTGCTATGTGGAAGCTTTTTAATTTGATGTAATTCCAGTTGTCCACTTTTGCTTTGGTGGCCTTTATTTTAGAAATCTTAAGCACAAAAAACATTCTTTGCCCAGACTAATGTTCTGGATTGCTCCCCTCAATGTTTCCTACAATCTTGTCTTGCAGTAGTTTAATAGTTTCAAGCATGAGATTTAAATATTTAATTCATTTTGATTTTATTTTTGTTGCTGGTGAGAAGTAGAGGTCTACTTTCATTCTTCTGCATATAATTATTCAGTTTTCCCACTGCCAGATATTGAACAGACTGCCCTTTTTTCATTGTATTTTCTAGGTGCCTTTATCAAGTGTGGATTTACCCACGTGGATTTATACCTGGTTCTCTATATTGTTCCACTGGCTTATGTCACTGTTGTTATGCCAGAAGCATGGTATTTAGTACTGTAGCTTTGATATAATAGCTTTGTAGCAGATTTTGAAGTGACATAGTGTGGAGTCTCCAGCTTTGTTCATTTTTGCCAGGATCGTTTGTGCTGTTTGGGGTCTTCTGTGGTTTATATAAAATTTAAGTTTATTTTTTTCTATTTATGTGAAGAATACTATTGGTATTTTGATAGGGATTGCATTGAATTTCTAAATTTGAGGGGAAACATGAATATTTTAACAATATTAATTCTTCCCATGCATGAAAGTGGAATATCTTTCCATTATTTTCTATTTCTTTCATCAGAATTTTATAGTTTTATTTGCAGAGATCTTTCCTTTATTTGGTCAGCTTGATTCCCAGGTATTTTATACTTGGTAGTTATTATACATGGGATTTCTTTCTTGATTTCTTTTCCAGAGAGTTTGCTGTTAGCATATATAAATGCTACTGATTTTTGTATGTTCACATTGCATCCTGCAACTTTACTGCTTTTTTTTTTTTAATCAGTTCTAACAGTTTGGGGGTGGAATCTTTGGCTTATTTGACTTCTTCCTTTCCTATTTGAATACCCTTTATTTCTTTCTCTTGACTAATTGCCCTGACCAAGACGTTAAGTCATATTGTAAAACAGTGGTGAAAGGGGGCATCTTTGTCCTGTTCTAGTCCTTAGAGTGAAGCTTCAATTTTTTTCTCATTTGGTACAATGTTAGCCATGGGCTTGTCATATGCAGCCTTTAGGGTTTTGGGTTTTATTCCTTCTACACCCACTTTAATTAGGGCTTTTTATCGTAAAAGAATATTGAATTTATAAAATGCTTATTGGCATATATTGAAATCATCACGTTTTTATTTTTAATCTGTTAATGTGAGGTGTCACGTTTATTGATTTGCATATGTTGAACCATACTTGTATTTTTGGGATGAACCTCATTTGATCACTTTTTAATTGGAAAATTGTGACCATTTACATTCATTGGTTTATTGATAAGTAAGGACTTGATTTTGGCATTGTTTTGTTTGCTTCCTGATTGTTTTGCAATTCCTTTCTTACTGCCTTCCTTTGTGTTTAATTGATTATTTCTGATAGAATGTTTCAATTTGTTGTTTTTTATTTTAAGTGACTCTTATAGATTTTTATTCTGTGGTTATCAGGAAGCTTACAAAAAATGTCTTACATGGATGATAACATCTCAGATCACAAACAAAAGAATAGAAATAATCACAAGCAAAAAAATTTCCATTTTTTATCTCTACTTCCCCTTATTGTGACTTTTCGTAGTCTCAAATCACATATTTTGTATTTACTATCTCTAACTGGTTGCTGCAGCTATTACTATGTTTAATAGACTTGTCTTTAGAGTTTCATGTTAGAGTTAGGAGTGGATTGCATACCACAAATGCAGTAATAGAATATTCTGAGTTTTTCCATGTGCTTAATCATCCCAGTGCATTTTACTCCATGAAAAGTTTTCTTTTACATGTTAATTTTTTAAAATTTCTGATTGAGGAATTTTCTTTAGCATTTCTTGCAAAATGGGTCGGGTGGTGGTAAAGTCAAGTTTTTGTTTTGTTTTGTTTTTGGTCAGAGAAAGACGTCACCTCTCTTTGACAGATGAATGACTTTTGTCATTCAGTATTATGGGATGGCAGTTGTTCTTTTTTCTTTGTGTACTTTGAAAGGACATTCCACTGCCTCTTGGTCTGTATGGTTTCCATTGAGAAGTCTGTTGCTATATGAAATGATGTTCCTTTACATGTTTGTTTTTTTCTCTTACTGCTTTGAGGATCCTCATTTTGTCCTAGACCCTTGAGAATATGACTATTATATATCTTAAGGTAGTCTTACTTGAGTTGAATCTGATTGGCGTTCTGTGACCTTCCTATACCTGAATCTTTATATCTTTCTCAAGTGTTAGAAAATTTTCTGTTATTATTTGTTATGTAAGCTTTGTATCCGTTATTCCTGTTCATCTCCCTCTAAACACCAATGATTCCTAGACTGATTTTTGAGGTACTTTTTTACATCTCGTAAGCAGTCTTTATTCTTTTGACCTCTTTTTTCACTTTCTTCTCTGTATATTTTCAAATAGCTAGACTTTGAGGTAACTGGTTCTTTTCTTTTCTAGGTTCATTCTGTTGTTGAGAATCACTAAAGAGTTCTTCAAATCAGTAAATTAATTTCTCAATTACAAGATTTATATTTACTGATCAAGGAAATGCCATGAAGGATATCTGTAACAGTATGATCTAAATATTTCTGAATGTATATGAATCGTGCCCTGTGATTGCACCAATGTACATAATTATGATTCAATAAAATTATTAAAAAAAATTATTTTTATATCTTTGTTAAATTTCTCTGATAAATTTCTGAATTGATTTTCTGTGCTATCTTGAAGATCACTGAACTTCCTTAAAACTACCATTTTCAATTCTTGATCGGAGACCTCCCAAGGCACCATCCATTGGAGTCAGTCACTAAATTGTTGCTTTGTCCATACAGGGAGGTCATGGTTCCCTGTGTGCTGTTGTTTCTTGTGGGTCTATGTCTATAGCTTTGCAGTAAGGAATGAGTCATTTATTGCAGTTTTCTGTGCCCAGCTTTTTTGGTTTTTACTGAATACATTTGCTTAGCAAATCTTTACTGCTGGGTCGCTACTTCCTTTTCAGCTCTAGGCAGTACCATAAGCCCAGGTTCATCTTAGCACAAGAAAATTGTCATAACATTGCCTACTCCAAAAGGGAAAGGTTACAAAGAAAGTATAGAGCAATGGGAAGTCCCCTTGGGGTCTGTACTTAGAGGAACTGTGGATTTCCCTTCCACACCCTGGTGCTCCTGAACACTCCCCTCCTGTGCCTGGTGCTCCTGAACACTCCCCTCCTACAGCCTAGTACTCCTGAACACTCCTCCTACAGCCTGGTGCTCCTGAACACTCCCCTCCTGTGCCTGGTGCTCCTGCACACTCCCCTCCTGTGCCTGGTGCTCCTGAACACTCCCTTCCTACAGCCTGGTGCTCCTGAACACTCCCCTCCTACAGCCTGGTGCTCCTGAACACTCCCCTCCTACAGCCTGGTGCTCCTGAACACTCCTCCTACGGCCTGGTGCTCCTTAACACTCCCCTCCTACACCTGGTGCTCCTGAACACTCCCCTCGTACCCCTGGTGCTCCTGAACACTCCCCTCCTACAGCCTGGTGCTCCTGAACACTCCCCTCCTGTGCCTGGTGCTCCTGAACACTCCCCTCCTACAGCCTGGTGCCCCTGAACACTCCCCTCCTGTGCCTGGTGCTCCTGCACACACCTCTCCTACAGCCTGGTGCTCCTGAACACTCCCCTCGTACCCCTGGTGCTCCTGCACACTCCCCTCCTAAGGCCTGGTGCCCCTGAACACTCCCCTCCTGCGGCCTGGTCCTCCTGAATGGTCAATCTGTCTTGGTGTCCCCTCTGGCCGTGTTACAGAGAAGAACTTCCAGTGCTGAGATTGCAGTCTGGGCTCTTCCCTTTCTCTGTCTCTGTCTTATGAGATATTTCTTCCTTTAGGCACTCATAATGCCTCCTCTGAGTTAAGGCAAGGATAAGTCTCCTGCCAGGGAACTTAAAAAGGTAAGGAAGCTGGTTGACCACCTCAATTTCACTTTTTTAAAATAGCAACTGCAAGTTGAGGGAAGACTTTCCATGCCCTTGGTGCTGAGTACAAGGGACAGAAGGGCATCACTGAGGTGGCTGTCTTATTCTTCTACCGCCTGCTGGGAGTTTATGCACTTATCTGTGGCCACAAGAAATGTATCACCCTTATACTTGGGGTTTTGCTGGCAAAAAAAATCTGAATACTTTATATTTCTTTTTGGGTTTTTTTGGGGGGGGGGTGGACAGTGAAGTCAACTTTTCCTTGTACTGCCATTTAGGAACTAGAACAAATTTATTTTATTAAAAAAAAAACATTTAGGTAATTTCACTAACCTTCTTAAGGAAACAATTTTTAGCTGCCTTGTATTTCTCTCAGGCATTTCTGTTTTTACCTTTTGTCTTTATTATCTATGTTCTACATTTTTGCTCAGTATCATATTTTTCTTTTTTAACTTCTTGTAAGTAAAGCATATGTCATTTATTTTCCAACACTTTCTTTAAATAAATATACTTAAAAGCAAAAATTTCCTACCAGGTACTATTTATCCACGTCTCGTGTGTGTGTGTGTGTGTGTGTGTGTGTGTCTGTGTATCATATATCTATTACCATTCAATTAAAAACACAAATTCATTTTTATATAATTCTTATTTTACTAATAATTATATACACGGGTATTGCTTAGTATCCAGCCAGTTGTATTTTTTTCAAATATCTTTTTGTTATTGATTTCTAAGTGAATGCAGAGATATTTTGACTTATTTCAATCTTTGGAAATTTGTTGAACCATTCATTATGGCCTGGCTAGTCACTTCTGCTAAATGTTCCATGTATATTGTCTTATTGCTGATTTCATGGTTCTTTGTATGTCAATAAGTAATTTTTTATTAAATTTTGAGCTTAGATTTTTCTCTTTCATTACTGATTATTTTCTCAGTTTTATAAACTGTTGAGACAAATATGCAAAAGTCTGCCAGCATGATTGCAGATTAATCTTTTTCATCAATTATTTTGCCAAAATTCTTTTATACATTTGAAGTTACATTAATGGTTCATAACAATTTAGGCTTAATCAACCTGATAATTAACCAATTTTTCAATTTAAAATGTCTCTTGCTATCTCTAATAATGCTTACTGACTAAAATTCTACATAGAATTATAAAATAAACACGAACTCTTTGCCTTAATATTTGCATAATATCTCTTTTAATTTTTCCTTCTCAAAATCTGTTTCTTTCATATAAAATGCATTTCTTGTAAGCAGTATACTGTTTGTTTACTTTTTTGTTTGCTGTTCTTTATTTACCAATCAGAAAATATAGTGCCTTAATTAGAGAATATTTTCTATATATAGTATATATATTTGAGCATTTAATCTTAATAGCAATTATTTTACTAGTTTTCTAGGAAACCCCATTTTTTTGAGACAAGGTCTCACTCTACTATCTAGCTGTAATTCAGTGACATCATCATAGCTCACTGAGTTCACTGTGACCTCAAACTTCTGGGCTCAGAGGATCCTCCTGCCTCAGTCTCTCAAGTAGCTAGAACTTTAGGCATGTACCACCATTGGCAGCAAATTTTTCTATTTCTTTTTGTAAGACAGAATTTATTCACAGAAAAGAAAGAAAAGAATACAGAAAACATTAAGGCACCTGTTAGAGGGAGAAAATTCTAGTGGGGAGAGAGAAGCTCTCTCCGTTTCTCTCCCAATCTTTCCCCATCTCCTCCTTCAGGCCTTTAGTCTCAGGGTATATATAGGTATATGGGTTCCTTGGCCAGGAAACAAATGAATACAGTCCCTTCCACCAGGAGCAAGGTGAATGAATGTATCAATGAATGGATACAGTCCTTTCTTGGAATTGAGGCCTAGGAAATTCACAGGAAATTGACCTAGGCATAGGAGATGGGGGTTCCACATTTAGTCTTAAGTGTAAAGTGAAGCAGACACCAAGGCACAGGTATCTCCTTGGCAGTTGTCCAGCCTTTTTGGCAATTGGAGCCTCTGGTGGAGGTTGGAGGTCCCCCTCCTTGCCTGTCATCCAACCCACTGGCTCTTCAGCTGGCTGCCACACCACCGACACTGACAAGGAGGAGGCGGAAGGTCCGCGAGCTCCGCTGAGCTGTCTAGGGCGCCAATTGTTCTGCATCAGTTCTCCCTCTCTGAGTAGAAACTCCAACTGCTGTTAGGGAAAAGGGGTGAAGACTCCATCTAACTGCTTTCTGCTGAATCGGGTGATGATAGAAGGGGGCAGTTGGGGTTTCTCCAGAGGAGAGTGATACAGGGGTTCATGGACTGGAACCATCTTTATTGCGTGTGGCTTGATGACATTTCTGCCATGTCCACCACTCTGCTGATCTGGTGTCCTGTGTGTACATGCTTCATTTTCCAAATGTCTTAGTGCAAACTGACAGCAATGAGGGCTTCCCTGAGGTTTGGAGGTTTGGAGGTCTCTCCCCCATGGAGTCCAGATTCTTGAACACTTTCTCAAGGGGTATGGACAGGGCGTGGGGTGCCGCTGGTCTGTGCCCCTCTCCCGGCTTGGAAGCGGTGAGAGAGTCGTAAATGTCTAATTTTTATCTGCCTTCTTTTTCTTTTTATTTCTTAAGAGATTTTATTTACTTATTGTTTTGAGTTTTTAAATTTTTATTATTTTTATTAAACCATAACTGTACCTTGATGCATTTATGGGGTTCAGAGTACTGCTTTGATACACAATGTGAAATGCTTACATTGAAGTAACACATCCATCACAATTATTCTCATTTCTTAATAATTTTGAAATGTACCATTGCATCATGCACATTAGGTGAGGTCTCCCCAAATACCCTTCATCCTCCCTTCTCTTTCCTCTTCCCTTCTACTTTCTGGATTATAGTTATATTTTGCCATTCATATGAGTGTGTAGGTGATTATATACTGATTTCATAGTAGTATTGAGTACATTGGATACTTTTTTCCCCATTTTTGAGATACTTTACTAAGAAGAATTATGTTCCAGCATCCTGCCCCCTCCCTTTCCCCTTTCCCTGTATTCCTGTGCTATAATTGGGTTTTAGCCTTCATATGAAAGGTATAAATTAGCTTCATATTAGGGCTGAGTACATTGGATACTTTTTTGAAGAACACTTTTCTAAGAAGTGTTTTCCTCCAAAGGAAGCACAAGAATTTTGCTGAACCAGCATGGCTATGCTTTTTAAAAGACTCATACCTAAGGGGAAAAGTTATAACTAGCCTTTCAAGGATTTAGAACCACTTTTAATGACTTAATTGAAATAGTAGTTCTGAGATTTACTTTATCTTGATTATGTGCCCTTATGGTTGGGTACAGTGTTAATTTCTTCTGTATTCAGTAAGAGCACCGAAGAAATTGTTTTTGTAGAATAAGCTCCATATAATGTAGAACAATTCAGTATCAAGGTTGATCATCTGTCCAGAGATGGCCATTAAAATCACAGACCAAATCTGAAGAACATTTACAAATATTTAGAGGTTCCTGGACAGCTTTTACAGTTAGCTAAATCATTTTCTCCAAGTGGTAATTGTTTCAATGTCCCAGGGCATTAAAAGCTATTAAAATCTAATGACCCAAGCCTCATTTTTTTCCCTGTAAAAATGGAAATTTTTAATGCTCTTTTTTTTTCTATATTATAGTGTTTAACTGGTTTCCAGTTTTGTAAAACACACAATTATATCTCTATACACATTACAAATCAAATAAATTTGGTTAAATGATAGGTGTAGAAAAGTTGTATTTTTCTTTCATTATTGACTATTAAAAAGTTTCACATATTTAAAGAAGCCACTTTTTATGTTCAAATGAAAGAGATAATTGTGTCATCAGTTGACATAAAAAGCCACATGAAGCAGTCCTATTTTTGTGGATACTTTTGCCACTAAGATTTTAGTATGTATTTTATAAGATATTTTTCATGCTCACCTGGTTAAACCCTTTGCCATAACCTTGTGAAAGTTGTCTTCACTGAAAACTATTTTATTATTCTTAGGCAAACATACTCTATATAAGTAAAACATGGTAAAGAATTTCTTCACTGTGATTTCTCCCATTGATGAAACACTTTGTTGTTCATTCTGTGAAAGCCAGTACCCCGTATTATAAATGATACTTAGCTGCTCAAGATTTAAAAGACAATGTGACAGTATATTGGATAAAGGAGAAAAATAATACTCCTGGCTATTATGAACACACAGAAATCCATTTACATGTGCTTTAACTATAAATATTTTCAAAATTTTAACTTTTAATGTATCTTCAGCTCAATTATCCCAACTAAAGAGGAAATCTACTGGAGACACATCAATAAACTTCATCTCTCAATAATCAACGTAGTAGTAGGATCAAGATAAAAAACAGAAGAATACAAACTAAATGTTATGCCTCTCGCTTATCTAGGACAAAATGATCAGAAAAAAAGTACATTTATTCACTCCTTTCTTGGTTAAGCCTTTAAATCCTCAACAAATCTTTGAGTCGAGTCAAGTCCAGCTACTCCCTAATTGTATCCATTGCTGAAAAAATATCCATATTTTTCAGCACTAGTAGGAGACAAACACCAAATCTGACACGTAACTTGAATTATGTAAAAATACAAAATTTCAGCTAAAATCTTAGAGAATTGTCTAAATCCTGCGAGTCTGTTTAATTTCAATGCTTACTACGTTGTCTTACGTTCATACAATATTTTTCGTTACAATTATTTATTTTGAATTCAGACAAAATGTACATAAAATATGATTTTTAACCAACTTGCTGTATTTTAAAATCATTTATTATTGGGTGGTGCCTGTGGCTCAGCGAGTAGGGTGCTGGCCCCATATACCAAGGGTGGCAGGTTCAAACCCAGCCCCGGCCAAACTGCATAAAAAAACAGCTGGGAATTGTTGTGGGCCCAGTAGCCGTGGTCCTAGCTACTCAGGAGGCTGAGGCAAGAGAATCGCCTAAGCCCGAGAGCTGGAGGTTGCTGTGAGCTGTGACTCCATACCACTCTACTGAGAGCAATCAGGTGAGACTCTGTCTCCACAAAAAAAAAAAAATCATTTATTATCATTTGTTCAATAAATATTTACTTTTTTTACTATTTGAAAGGCATATTAAAGATTGAGTGATATTCTTATGAAATAGAAAAGAAAATGATGTCACATGAAATTAGGGGCAAATCCATTTTAATAAGGTGAAAAAAATTAATGCAAATAAAATATCTCAGTATTTCTAAACCAGCTCTATTTTCAGTTAGTAATCCAAAAGTAACACTTTGCTTTACAGAGAAATACAAGCAAGGAGTTAATGCAATTGTACTCTGGTATTTAAGGAACTATAATTGAGACTTTGTATGCATTCATGCATTTTTATAGCTGGCCCATCTTGTCATGATCAGAAACAACTGAGTATTGTTAAATAATATGGAAACTCAAATTTAAAAAAGTTAAACTTGTTTCCAATACCATATCCATGAAAAGTTCTAACATATGTTACAGCTCCTAAATGTGTTGCTTTCATTTAATATTAAAAATAAATCCTGACAACTACCATCTTTCAACGCAGGAAAATCTCACAATAAAACTTGACAAAGCAATACAAACGGAAGAATTATGAAGAGAGAAGATTCCTGAATCACCGTGTTGGGAAATCTCATACCTTACAGCCACATTTTTAGGGAACCTTAATATTCAGATCCAACAGACACAAATCTCAAATATTTCAGTGAATACTTCCATCACGCATGAAAAATTCCCAGTGCAGGTTGAGACTGTGATTCTGTTGAAATTCCTGAGTTGGAAATAGTAGCTAGTTTTTATGGCCTAATGTGAGCCCTATTTGTTAAAGTATTTTGTTTTTATCACATCTTAGGACTTTATTTTATCTGTAAACAATATATCCCCTGGGATATCCTGTGAATATCAGAAATATAATTGGTCAAATTTTCCCAATTTAGTTGGACAGTGATGCAGGCAAATGTTCTTGTAAATAACACAAAATAAATACTCTATATGCATTGACTAACAAATCGGAAAATAGTCTGTGGCTCTTTTTTGTGGGGTGTGTATATGTGTATGGGTGTGTTTTTCTGTACCTGTGCTTGTACATCTGTCACCCAAGTCAAATGTACATTCAGAAAAAAATGTATATTTCAAGTACTAAATTCAGTACCACTGCTCAACCCTATAATTAGCCCCAACAGTCTTTCCAGATCTCCAGAATTAGACTAACTCTAAAGGGATTGTTTGTTTGTTTTGCATGTTTTGTTCTTTTTCAGCTATATTTAATTCCTTAAATCTGAAGACACAGTTATGACCAATTTAATCCCCTGTAAGCACAAATTAGATATAATAATATGTCATTCCTGGGGTAGCCAAAACCACTATCTCATAAAACATAAGATTGAATGAATTGCTAATGTTTATTAGGCTTTTTTTTCCCAACAGAAACATTAAAGAACAATTTAAAGAAATTTTTATAAATTACATTGGTGAATTTAATTGAGATTGAGAAAAAGTTCCATGGACAAAGTATCAGGACAATTTATAAATAAATCCTGCAGCAGGAAGCCAGCAAAACATTTCACACATCGAATACAATGCAGAAAGAATGAGCAAATATAAATTATAACTTACAAGTGAGCAAGTAATTTTTACAAAAAATCGAAAGAAGTATTAAACACCCTTTCTTAAGCTAATTGATTTTAAATGTTTTAAAAGAAGTGACATATTTATAGGCCTAGAGGAGAATGACTGGAAAGAAGTAGTATGAGAATTTGGGAGGCAGTGGAATTGTACTGTACTTGATGACGATGATGCAGGTGAAAATAGGCATTTGTCAGAGCCCACAGAACTGTAACCCCACAGTGCCTTGTACTGTGCATAAAGTCATAAAACATTCATCCAGGACTGTAGAAGAACCCCACAGGAAATAATGCCTGTGAAATGAACCTTTAGTCGATTACAAATAAGTAACAAAATCACATTGATATAAGTGGGGAAGAAAACTACTAACTAACTTAATTTACTTTGGAGGATGTTATTTTGGATTCTGTGAAACTAAAAGCAAGGAGGAAAGAATAAGAATGAATGAGGTCGAAACACAGCCTTGTTTCTCCATCAATGTGTCCTAAAGGGACTACATACACTTGGAGAAAAAGACAACTTCTTCACATTTGTACAGAGGAATAATTGTGAAGATATGTCCATGGCTGAACAAAAATGCCGCCGTATGGAGGTAATAGTGGTCTTGCCTAAAAATGGGAAGGAAATTAATAAATTCATCACAGTATAGGAAAGGTCATACAAGCATAAAACCAATAGTAGTAGGACTGTAGAAAGATATCAATAAGTTCATTCACATATTAAACTTAATTAAAAGAAATATTGGGACAGAGATGTCAAAAATGTCCTAAGTAAGTTTGGATGACATATTAACGTCTTTGAAATTATCCGCGCACTTTAGCAGATTGACGTTTCCCAATAATTCTAAAATTATCAATCTCTTTAGTTTTGTTTAACTTGACTCTTAAAGGGTTGTGTAGAAAAAAAATTCTGGAGCCAAGTATGTCAATGTATCAGTAGGTGGGTATGTCTTAGTAAAGATCTATGGTTGATGGAGATTCTCTACTTTCCAAATGTTCTACAATTTTGAGACAAAAATAAAAAATATATTATCTGGAGGATAAATTGTTAACATTTATTTTAAAAGTATCTATAAATGCATCAATTTTTGAACAATATTTAAAAACAATATATAGACAACAAGAAAACTTCTTCACTCCTTAGTTATGCTTGAATAGCGGACATCTGGGAATGGGAAGGAAATGTGACTGGGGGCTTATTCTCACCAGGTTCTTTCTTCTTGAGGTAGCTAGTTATCAGTTAAAGCATTGCCTTGCCAAAGGCCATAAATTTGCACCTTTTCCTGCACGGAAACAGACTTATATAAAACGTAAAATCTCTAAATTTTAGACAGATGAAAGTCAAAGTCTCATTTGTCCTGGCCACGTTACCATTTGGCTGTGGTCTCACCGAAGCAAAGAGTTATAGCAGCTGGAATAAATGCTGCCCTGAAGACTGGATCAAAGATAAAATTTAATGTTTCTAGTGTATGATAAAACCAGAAGTGCTCCTTTTCAATTCCTTTTATTAAAATGACAAGCTAGAAGCAAAAACAAACAAACAAAAAACTCTACTGACATTGCTTAGTCTATCCTTCAGACTAGAGAGCCAAAAAGACTCACACATTGCTTTTGTACACGTACCCCATTAGTTGCCACAGTTTGGGGGGTTTGTTTGTTTGTTTGCAGTTTTTGGCCGGGGCTGGGTTTGAACCCTCTACCTCCAGCATATGGGGCCGGCGCCCTATTCCTCTGAGCCACAGGCGCCACCCATAGCTGCCACAGTTTTAAATAACCGGAATAAAATGAGAGGAATTGGGGGAAGAACTGAAGCTAGAACTAAGTCCTTTTCGCATTTACACTTTCTGCAACTGGATAAACACAGGGGACAGGCTCAATGCTTTTTAAAGCTAAATTCTGTCCTCATATTACATGATACATGGAAAGAAGAGAAGAGGAAATTGGAACAGCCATGGAGAATAAAAAGAGTGAAGTAGTCAGTAAAAAGGAAAAAGTTTGTACCGAGCCCTTGATCCCCATAAAATTTTCAGGTTCAACACTTCTTATTGGATCGTTTCTCAAATCAGCCAAAATAAACATAAACATGCCTGCTCAGATTCCTGGGGAAGTGTGAGAACCTGGCAGCTGTGTGATGCAGAGTATGAGTGAAACCATCATGCTCTGAGGAGGTTTTCTCTATTCAAGGAGAAATATCCAGAACACATTGGCTGCCTTAATTTTCCTACATCATCGCCAAAAGCCACAACTTGAGCCCACAGGAAGCAATTTGACAGTGCTCTAGCCGCATTCTTGTTGACTAGACGTTAGTTAACAACTTAACCAACAGCTTGGTACCAATAAAGTGCAAGTAACCAACCACATTTCTGATTAAATAAAGATGCTGTTTTTGTTAACTGTTTAGCATCATGATCAAAGCAGCATTTTTTATTTTGTCAAACTCCAGTTATTTCCACAGGAATGCACAGATTACACGCAGTAACTGTAATCACCAACACTTACATAAGCTGATAGGTGATTTGATAAAGCACATTTTAAAATACCATTCCATATTTCTCTTTCTTTGGGATATAAAGTTTGTAAAATCCGGTTCGTTTCATCCCCGAGATTCACGTTTCTTTGTGCAATTGTTCTTGCACTGCTGATTTGTGTATCCCTACTCTTGGAAGCACTGTTACAGATACATCAGTATTCTGACCATATCCGTTGTGTAACTATGCAACAGTCAGTTTCATTAAACATTAAGAAAACATAACATTTTGGTGGGAAGAAGAATAAAGGCTGCTAAAATGTTGGAGGAAATTGAGTACTTCTCTTCCCCTTCCATAAGTGTAGAATTCAGAGAAGAATGAGCTATCAAATTTCTCTGCTGCGACTCAGAGTTAAAGACCTCATGCCTCGTGTTATTTAATCCATACCAGATGTGAGAAATGACGGTGGGGATAAAGAAAAGTTTTAAATCAGGCATTTCTGTAGTGAAATGAAAATGGAAACTAATTTTGTATTTTATGTTGGAGCAGAACAAAAGGTCATAAATGCTTAAAACTGTACAATGGAAACTTCAATTTTACCACACCAATAATCGTTATGCTTTAATAATACATATGCAATTTGAAAATCTTTTTTTCAATCTTTTTCCCCATTGGAAGAGAAATCTCTGACATGAAATGATACTGTTCAATTCTGTTTAAAGATGATTTTTTTTTCTTTTTTGCAGTTTTTTGGCCAGGGCTGTGTTCACACCACCTGCGGCATCTGGGGCCGGCGCCCTACTCCTTTGAGCCACAGGCGCCGCCCTACAGATGAACTTTATGTTAGGTATTTCCTGTCTGTTCCCATATCAGCATCAACCTCCATCTTAAAATCTCTGGATAGCCTTTCCCTTTACTTGTTTACTTGTTGCTTTACTGAAGGTGGTGGGAAAAAAAACTAGAAATCTGAAAAACGTTATCTTTCAGAAAGCCATTAAATCACTGCTAAATTCATCTTTACTAAATGAACCCTTTATATTTTCATACTATTTGCCTTTAATGTTTATCCACTCTTGTCTGAAGAACCTTCACGGGCAATCAAGGGCCTATGCAGGCGTCTTCAAACTTTTTAAACAGGGGGCCAATTCACTGTCCTCAGACCATTGGAGGGCTGGACTATAGTTAAAGAAAAAAAAAAAGCTATGAACAAATTCCTATGCACACTGCACATATTTTATTTTGAAGTAAAAAACAAAACGGGAACAAATATAATTCACAGCAACCACAGCAACGCATGTGGCCCGTGGGCAGTAGTTTGAGGACCTCTGGTTTAGGGCATTGCCATTTGCCGCTCGCCTTGAGAACAACCTCATTAGACCTTGCTTGGGCACAAGTCTAGTTTGGGTGGTTTACTCTTAAAACAAGAAATGAACCAATGCCCAAGTGTACCACTTAAACAAGAGAAACAACAAAACTTGCATTTGTATAAATGAACAGTAATCTGACACGTATACACAAACACTTGTTGATTTATAAATTGTTTCTAACAGGAAAATAATAAAATAAAATCCTCACATTAGAGTGTTAATTAAATATATCATATGTCTTTTCGAAGTATGCAAGAGACAAATTGAAAAAAAGTATTACATATTTATTGACATGTGAGGATATTTTCATGTTTCATATAGGAAATGTCAAGTGTATTTCATAATTAATGAAAAAGTATAGAAAACACAATAAAAAGATGAAATTAGTCCAAATATACCTATATTAATGATTTTTACTTTTACTTTATTTTTCTGGTGGTGATATTTGTGTCTTCTGTTGCATTTGCTAATTTTATTCATTAAACGTACGTTAATTTTGTTAATAATAAAGTAATTAAAAATTAATATTGTAGCGATTGTCGTAGCAGCATCCACTACGGTTATTCTCTTGCAGCTCTCAATGTTTAAATATTTCAAAGCTCAACATGAGCTATAAACATGGAAATTTAAAGGCATGAAGAATGTCATTGACTTTTGTGTTTTCTGGTAGAGAAGAAAGGACATAATAGAGTTTTGGCAAATATATCATTAACATTCTAGGGGGACATCTAATTGCCGTTCAGCCCCTGCCTTAAGCAAGCACTTTTTGTCCTCAGTTTCAGGGTCAGCTGACATAATTGCCAGGCCCTTCAGAGAGTGCCACAGCTGCAGAGAGGACATGACCTTTCCTGGGAGTCTCTATCCAACACCCCATCAATTGGGAGTAGAAAGGCCATCTTTGTCAAATTAGAGACAACACTGAAAAGCCACTCTAGTTCCAGAACTCTTCAAAGGGTGAGCCGGAGCAAACATTGGGAAATAAACAACGTGCATTGTGTCCTGATGAACCCAAATGAAATCAAACAAAATAAGAAAAAGCATTCTAATCCTAAGCAAACACCATCCCTGTTCTATTATGTTATAGTATGTTTTAATCTGGGAAAAAATTCTCTTTTCCTGTATTGGACATGGTTTCTTTAGTAAAAAATTAAATTAGCATGTTGATTTCACTTAAAATAGGATCTTCAGTTCCATCCATGTTACTGCAAATAGACCCAAGCATAGAAAGACAAATACAGCATGTCATCACTCAGTTTTGGGAGCTGAAATGCCTGATCTCAGCAAGATAGAGGGTAGAATAATAGTTACCAAGGCTGAGAGAAGTAAGGGAGGATATAAAGAGAGGTTGGTCAATGGGTACAAAGGTATAGTAAAAGTATAGTTTCATTAAAGGAATAAGTTCTATTGTTTAATAGCTCAGTAGTGTGATTATAATTATCAAGAATTTATGGATATTTTTAAATAGCGAGAAGGAAAGATTTAGGATGTTCCCAACACAAAGACATGATAAATGTCTGAGATGGTAGATATCCTAAATAATTAGATTTGCTCATTACACATTGTATGCAGGTACCAAAGTATCAAATGCACTCTACAAATATATACAACTATTATGTAGCAATAAAAAATCAGCATGTCGATTTTCATTAAAATCTTACTAAAGTTGATATTTGTTTTGAAATTATGAATTAAATTAGGGATAAATTATTTGCAATATTCCCAATAAGTAGAAATGTAGTTATCCTCATCTATTTGAATCCTATCATTTCTTGTTTATGTCAGTAAATTTTCTTTAGTTCCTCATATTCCTGAACCTATAATATCACCTGAATTATTGTAGATGCTATTTTATTACCTCTCTTTAGCTAATGTGAACCCTTTCAAAATGTTTTTCTAAATCTTAATTTTCTTCCATTATTTCTTTGATTATTTTACTTCTTTTATTCTTTCTAGTCTCTCCTCTTGGAACTTGTATTATAGAAATTAGAATTAAAGTATTAATGTGTTTTCTCAGGTTAAACCTCCAGATCAAATTTGTTTTTAAACTTTTCCTTATTCTACTTAATTCTGCAATAGAATTTTACTAGCTTTAGTTCTTGCTTTTGCAACCAAGTTTTAAATTCTCAAGATCCCATTTTTCTCTCTTAATTGTGGTCTATTCTTATTTATCACTATAACATATATTTGACTTTTATGAAGTTATAAATTACACTTATATAAGGGATTTTTATCACTAATAAATTATGTCTTCTAAGAGAATTAATATTTTATCTGATGTTTCTCTTTCATAATTTAATTTTCTTAGATTTATTTGAAACTAAAAGATTCCCATTAGTTATTGTTTATTGTCTCAATATTTGCTTTAGAGGGTACTTTTTTTTGTTAATGTCCTGAAAGCTATAGGTTTTCCTTTGAGAAGACATCCATGATTTTGGTTAAATGATATATTTGAATATTTAAAATATACATAAACACATTAATTCTTAGGTTTAATTAAGTTCATTATATTAGCAAGGAAATAACTAAAACAACATTTCATCAAAATAGCACCTTTTGTTCAAAGGAAATCATTTAAGTTTATCCCAAAGGGACAGAATTTCTAAATAACATCTTTTTATTTACTAAAATGTTATATTTTTCTGTGATAAATATTAGTCCAATAAACTAGTAGCTATGTTAAATTTTTGATGACTAAGGTACTATTAGTCTTGATATTTAGAGGGTACTAATTCTCTTTGTCTCAATTTCTTAAAACAAACAGCTGAGAAGAACCTTGCCTTTAATTGAAAATCATAATTTGTCATCTGGGGATATAAGTTTTCAGAGCATAAAAATGTTTTGCTGCTTCACTTCATTTTTTTTAAAGAACTTATAATATTTTCCTAAGGCGTAGTATTCTGATGGTACTATTTAAAAACCCACATGTCCTTTCAATCAGTTTTTAGCGTATCTTTAAAAACAAAATATTAATTCATTCTTTCTAAATGTCAAGACAAATAGAATTTCTCTTTATACAATATATTCACTTACCATTAGGTACATTCTCCGCTTTCCACATCCCTGGTCCCAGTTCTCCCTGTCCACTTGTATCCAGAAGCTCTTCTGACGTTTCACTCCAGATCCCCTCGGTTAACCCTCAATGTAGTGAAAACCTGGCCATTCACTCCAAAATATAAACAAATCCTGCTGCATCTTTTGTGTACAGGAAGGCATGCTGTAATCCAAGTGTGCCACGCAACTTTTAGTGTTTTCCACTCTTAGTAATACTGAAACTTCTTAAAAATATGCATCAATGATCCTGTGCTTGCCACAGGAGAATAGATTGTGCAAGAAGCCAAAAGAATGGATTTTATTCTGAGAGGGAGGAAAGAAAACCTTGCCATAAGCAGGAAACCATGGCCTGAAAAGCTGAAAAATCGTTAAATCTGTGGACAGAACTTTCCTCCACCACTTTTGCACGCACAGGTACACACACACACACACATACAAGACTTTCTCCCCTCCAGAAGTCTCTGTGGGAACTGTCTCCACTGACTTCATACCCTGTAGTTGTCTGCCTGTTCCACTGAAACAAAAACACAATACTGGCATCCTCATTGTTAGATGTGTTGTTGTCTAGGTAGTTAAAGTCTCCCGACTCTAGCAGTGGATTGTGTTTTAAACAGGGTTTTGTTAACTGTTCTCAAAATAGAAGACTGCTCTAATGACAAGGACGGCCAAGGCCAAGTATATGACATGTAAACGAACTTCTGTTTATGTAATAAGATGGGATACTAACAGGATCTGTCTATTTGAGAAGAAACTGATAAGAGTTTTATCTGAAATTAAAGATACATCTTGGAGCATAAGACCTAAGAGCTCAAGATGAATTGATGACACTTAATGTTCAATTAAAGTAAAATATTAATGATGTTTGAGTTCCTAGGAAAGAAATTCCAGCACTTGAGGAAGAATTGTTCATCTCAACAGTCACAGGTGTGTTAACTACACTCTTGACTGGCCATCTTAGGACATATGCTTGCTAATATCTGAATGTTTTGAGGAATGGGTGTACATACCTTAGAAAAATTGATGGGAATAACTCATCAAAAATTGGATAGAAAAACAATATCAGCATAGAGTGGGGGGTTTTAAACCAAGGGAAACTTTTTTCACTAGAAGGACGTTTGGTAATATCTAGAGATATATTTGACTACCATGATAGAGGTGAATGACGAGGGTAAAGAGATGCTAGCATTTAGTGAGAGGATCACAGAGATGCTGTTAAACATTTGTTCCACAATGCACAAGACAGCACCCCTCCACTCACCTTTTGCAAAAAATTATCCATCCAGGCCAGGCACAGTGGCTCATGCCTGGAATTCCAGCACTCTGTGAGGGTGAGGTGGGTAGATTGCTTGAACTCAAGAGTTAAAGACCAGCCTAAGCAAGAGAGAAACCCCATCTCTACTAAAATAAAATAAAATAAACAGAAAAACTATCCAGGCATTGTGGAAGGCACCTGTAGTCCTAGCTACTCTGAAGCTGAGGCAGGAGGATCACTTGAGCCCCAAGAGTTTGAGGTTGCTGTGAGCTATAATGCAATGGCACTCTACCTGGGGCAACAGAGTAAACTCTGTCTCAAAGGAAAAAAATTATCCAATTCAAAGACTAGTGGTACTAAAGTTGAGAAACTCTGCCATGGAGAAATTAAAAATCATCACGCAATCAGAGACGAGAAGAAGACCATGGCAGGATTGCGGCAAGGTCAAAGGCAGGAAACACTTTAGAGTAGGACACATAGTGCCTGTCTTATTAAAAGAGGAAATGGGAAATAGACACAAGGCAGATAAAATCAAAAGTATAGCATGACATTGGGGAACAAATAGAAATAAGACATTTTAGGACAACTCTTTATATCATGAGGTTATTTAGAGCCAAGCCATTTATCCTCAAAATTTTGCCAGGTTTCTTGGTAAAGGCTCAGATTGTTTACACGTAAAACTTACATGACAAAACCAATAATTCTATGGAATACTATGAGACTAATGGTGCTAAATATGACCAAATCCTCAATTTATTTAGGGAAAATGCAGGAACAAAGATGGTATCATGTTTGGGGACATTTTCTTGCACATTTGACTGTCTCCAAAACTATTATTTTATTTTTTTCTGAGAGCTCAAATAAATCTGTATTATCTTTCTCTAATATAACCGTCTGTGAATCATAAACCATGTTAGCCAATGTATCTCATCAGAGAAAAGACATTACATTTCATCAGAGACACAGAGAGTGACAGATTATTAACAGTAAACCAAGAAACAAACGTGTCGTAAAAAAAAAAAAGACTTTTCTTATAAAAGCTAAGGGACAGACATCATAATGTCTGCACTTTATTCAAAGCTATTTATCTTTGTTTACTTTGGGAAATATCTGTGTATAAGGCTGAATATCTCTGTGAATTTATGGGTAGGTAAAAAAAATCAAGACAACTTGAGTGAAGAGGCAAGAGTGGTGGGCAAATACTTTAACAATAACAGGGTAACATAAATAATTGAGGGAAATAAGCACGTATAGAGATCATAGGATTCTTAGCTTTATTTTAAATTTTACAAACATGATGCCTTATGTTTTGATCCATGCTCTTCCTGGCGATTGCAAGAAGGAGCAGAGGGGTGATATTTTAGGAAGCTGTGTTTTCCAGTGCTTCCTAAAACTCATCATATCAACAACCTTTGATACAGATACATGAAGTTAATTCTGTATTCACAGACCCTTATAGCAATGGTTTTGATATTTCTGGATCCCTATTGCTCCTGCCTTATTTTCTACTGTTTCTGACTAGCAAGGGGATGTGCCTCGCTAATTTCAACCATGAACCTTGAGGTGTGACGAATAGAAAGCTTTTGACCTTGATATAAGATTTCACTTGCTTTCCTAGTTTTTCATTCTTGACTGACAATCCCCATAAAATCAGAAATTATGACAAAAAAGAATAATTTCGTGACTTCTATGTTGTTAAGTGCACATTGGTGGCTATTTAATGCTATAGTTGTCCTCTGCTCTGTTATTTTATAATAATATAAGATTAAGAGCCAACTCTTTATCTATAATAAATAATCAACGGGATTAAGGTAATTCATCCCAAATGCAAAGATTTTAAAAACAAAGATAATTTCTTTGGCAAGTTCTTGCACCTCAAGATTTTCTGTGAAATGCTGGAAATCATAAAATGCTAGAGTGACTTCAGACTTGGAAAAGTTTTATTCATTGTAAAACACAATGAGAGGACGTACCAGTCTGTAATCTAAGCATGGATCAAACACAAACCCTAAAAATAGATGCTGGCAGAGAATGTAACAGGTATTTTATATAAATATAAGCTCTTAAGTATGAAAGAGGTAATCAAGTAAAATAAATATATTCATTTACCTTGAAAAAAAAATGACATGTTAACTACTTAAAATAGTCTGTCAGCTCCATATTTAGTTAATTTAATTTTACTCTGCTATAATTGAAAGTAAAAACCACATAGATATTGGAAAAAACAGACTGCAAAATGAATGCAGCCGCAAATAAATAGGCATCTACTTCAGCCTACAGAATATATCCTAACAAAATTAAACTGTAGTGACTTCATTACTCTGTGAAAAAAATCTGTGACTTATTAAAGGAATAAGTTTTACAGATATAGAAGTTAAAAAGGATCAGATTGAATTGCATTGTTAACCTCTATTTTTAGTTCCACATATGTTGACCTCAGAATTCTATGTCCAAATAGCCCACCTTTAAAACATATCTGAGTACAAAAACCTCTTTAAAAAGTCAGTGAATTGATAAAAATTTGTAGAATCTTACTTATGTTTCAAAGAACATGAAGACTATTTTGACAAATGTGTATGTAGGAAACATGATTTGTGTTTATAATTTCATCTCGTAGTGGTTTACTATGAATACATAACCAGCTTCACTATAATAACTCAGTGCTACCACTAATGGATAACATGACTTTTCCCACCAGCACTGAAAAACATATAAATTTGTTAAAACATGTAAAAGGTCTGAGTTTTACTCCACTTCTTTTTTTTTTTAATAATTTTATTGAATCATAATTCTGTACATTGGTGCAATCATAGGGCATGATTCATATACATTCAGAAATGTTTTCATCGTACTGTTACAGATAGCCTTCATGGCATTTTCTTGATCACTATATAA
>CAUYON010070051.1:0-13302 GCA_963573935.1 Arctocebus calabarensis | reverse complement strand
GCGTCACACTGCTCACAGCAACCTCCAGCTCTTGGGCTTAAGCAATTCTCTTGCCCCAGCTTCCCGAGTAGCTGGGACTACAGGCGCCCGCCACAGCGCCCGGCTATTTTTTTGTTTTGCAGTTCAGCCGAGGCCGGGCTTAAACCCGTCACCTTCGGTATATGGGGCCGGCGCCCTACTCGCTGAGCCACAGGAGTCGCCCAGTTCCTTCTCTTAAATCCCTCACAGTTACTTAGCTAGAACAGGGTTTCTCAACCTCAGTATTACTGATATGTTGAACTGGGCAATTCTCTGTTTTGGGACCTGTTCTGTGCATCATAGGATGTTTAGCAGCATCCTTGGCATCTACCCACTATGGGACACTAGCATCCCTCCCTCCCCAGTTGTGATGGCCAAAAAAATTCCCAGACATTGTCAAATGTTCCCTGGAAGGCAAAAATCAACCAGGTTGAGAACAACAGAGACAAAAGATGAGTTTAAGGGAATCATTAAACTGAAGACACTGAGGAGCTATTAGGAGCATAACACTGAAAAAGGCTGGCTGGAAGGACAGACATGAAACAGACAAGTAGAATCTCCAATGCTTAGGCTGTAAGCTAAAAGAAGGACAAGATTCCTGCCTTACATTATGATGAAGCCTTATTTTATTTTATTTTATTTTTTGTAGAGACAAAGTATCACTTTATCGCCCTTGATAGAGTGCCCTGGCTTCACACAGCTGACAGCAACCTCCAACTCCTGGGCTTAGGCGATTCTCTTGCCTCAGCCTCCCAAGTACCTGGGAGGCGCCCACCACAACCGCCCGGCTATTTTTCTGTTTAGCAGTTCGGCTGAAGCCAGGTTTGAACCCACCACCTTGGGTATATGGGGCTGGTGCCCTACTTGAGCCACAGGCGCCGCCCAAGCCTCATGTTTTTTAATGAAGACGTGTAAGTTCCCAGAGATGGCATCTCAAATCACAGGGAGAGAAGACCATTAAATAATGCAGAAGGTGTGTGTTTGATTTAGGAAGAGGAACCTAAATTAGAGTTCTAGAGGTCATCAGTATGAGACAAGGAAGACTCTATAGGAGTCACAGAGGGTCTGGAGAAAACTCAGAGCGTGTGGAACTTTGAAAGCCATAAAGCTTTTGTTAGGAATAGGGCTCTACTGTGCTCCAAACAGAAGAGGTTGAGGAGAAGACTGAATTAAAAGATAAATCTAGCTCTGTAGATTTTCAAAGATATCTGTAAGACTTGTGCATGGTGAAATTCACAAGGGTTTTCTATGTAGTTTAACTTACTTCACATCCTTCTGTGGAACTCCAAATTTATTCTTCTTGCACAGAACCTGACCATGGTAAAGTCCCATCAAGGCCTTTGATTCTTTGGTCATTGCGAGCTCTCCAAATTTCTGAAAATTAAAGAGGAACAAGAAAAGGTAGAACCTCATACTCTGGGGGATGTAGATTCCTTTGATTCTGGTCTCTGCAAAGCAGAGGTAGGGCATGTAAAGCCTCCATTCCTGGGGCGAGGGTGGGGTCTCAGTGGTGCCTGTGCTGCAGAAATGCGTCTTTCACGGATGTGTCTCACCCTCACTCTTCTCATCTGGAGCAATTGCCAATGGATATAACTAAGCTCTCAAGATCTTCACATAAGAGGTGTGATATTCTTTCTTTTCTTTCTTTCTTTTTTTTTTTTTTAGAGACAGAGTTTCACTTTGTCGCCCTAGGTAGGTGCCGTGGCGTCATAGTTCACAGCAACCTCCAGCTCTTGAGTTTAGGCGATTCTCTTTCCTCAGCCTCCCGAGTAGCTGGGATTACAGGTGCCCACTAAAACACCCGGCTATTTTTTGTTGTTGTTGCACTTTGGGCGGGGCCGGGTTCGATCCCGCCACCCTCAGTATATGGGGCTAGCACCCTACTCACTGAGCCATAGGTGCCACCTATGATAACCTTTTTCATAGAATTAAGAGTCTAAGAGCCAAAATGAGCCTTCCCAATCATCTCAAACTAACCCTTTCATTTTAAAGATTGGGAAGAAGAGTGCCAAAGAAATTAAGTGACTTTGCTCAAAGTCATAGTGCCTCAAAGAGGCAGAAATGGAACTTGACCCCAGATAGCACGACTCCTAACTCCAGTTCTCTTTCTACTGTTGCAGGCTGCTCTACATGGAACCTTTCAAAAAGGATCTTAATACGTATGGAGAACGAGTCTCAACTTAGTGGTTAAAAGCAAAAGATTTACAGTCTAGGTTGTGATCCTGGCTCTGCCACTTCTCTACTAAGGAGCTTTCTTCATCCTTAAAATGAAAAAACAATACTATTTTATAGTATTCTTGTGGGGATTAAATGAGAATACTAGTGAAATGAACAAGGTCTCAATTTTAGCTATTATTATTACTAGGATGTATTGGTGAGATTACATGATTATAAACAAAACAGCATGTCAAAGGAATCCCTCTAATAAAGTTGCTTTCATGTGAAAGAACCAAGCTGACTCCATTTTGTTAAAACTAACTCATTTTGTTCCACAGCCTTTCACTAATTCTACCTTGTCCCACAGCCTTTGATTTGCAGCTGCACTTCAAGGTTAATTTATGGCTGCATACCAAAGAGTCAATTTACAGCCAAATACCAAAGGTGATAGGCAACCTGCTTCCTCCCCAACCCCGGCGGCTCCGCTTGGTATGTTCACCCGGAGGGATAAGGGTGCCTAACCTGGGCCATCCTGGTAGTAAATATTTTCCCAGGCCAATTAACTCAGAACAGATGTTGACCAGTCCTTTACGCCCCTATCAGCGCCCCCCCCCCCCCCGCAGTTCTTGCAACACCCGTTCCCTTTGTTCCTTTCTGTACCCTTAAAACTGTTCTCCCCTCGGCGGCTGAGTCTTCTCTGCTATTCTGCTGTGTCAGGGACAGAGAGCCTTGGCTAGCTAATAACATTACCTCTTGCTTTTGCCCATCGGACTTGGTCAATGGGTGATTTATAGGGGGGGACCCCGCGATTTAGGCACAACACATGCCCTAATAGAACATAAAACAATGTTCCATAAAATCGATGGTTTCCTAATCTTCATACACCATGTTCTATCCAATAAACCAGTAATTTTCAATCAGTGGATAAAGATCCATCAGTGGTTTTAAGTTTAGTGAGCTTATATATATATACTTATATATCTCTATATATATATTTTTCTTTTTTTTGAGACAGAGTCTCATTATGTCACCCTTGGTAGCTCACAGCAACCTCAAACTCTTAGGTTTAAATGATTCTCTTGCCTCAGCCTCCTGAGTAGCTGGGACTACAGGTGCCTGCCACAACACCTGGTTGCAGTTGTTGTTTAGCAGCAGGCCCCAGCTGGGCTTGAACCTGCCACCTTCAGTGTATGTGGCTGACCCCTACTCAATGAGCTATGGGTGCCGAGCCAGCGCTATATATTAATAAAAATAGAATACATGGGAAACACTGAGTATAATGTACAAGTGAGGATAGTTATTGATTCATGAAAGCTATGCTTCAAATTTTCTGTACATATGTACATGTGTAGCTGGTTATATTTTAAAATCCTGGAAATGCATGATGAACAATCCAGTTCCTTGGACTACAGGCGCCCACCACAACACCCAGGTATTTTATGGTTGTAATTGTCATTGTTGTTTGGCAGGCCCGGGCTGGATTTGAACCCATCAGCTCTGGCCTATGTGACTGGCATCTTAGCCGCTTGAGCTACAGGCACAGAACCTTAAAATATTTTTTAAAGACAGAGTCTCACTCTGTTGTAGGGCTACAGTGTAGTGGCATAACATAGCTCACAGCAAGCTCAAACTTGTGGGTTTAAGCAATCCCCCTACCACAGCCTCCCAAGTAGTTGAGGGGCATGCAACCACACCTAAGTTTTTCCATTATTTGCAGAGACAGGGGTCTTGCTGTGTTGCTGAGGCTAATCTTGAACTCCTGGCTTCAAGCAGTCTTCTTGCCTTGGCCTCTTAAGAGTGCGAGGATAATGGGCACGAGCCACTGTGCCCAGCCCTTTTTTTGTTTTTTGTTTTTTTTGAGACAGAGTTTCACTTATTAACACTTGGTAGAATGCCGTAGTGTCACAGCTCATAGCAACCTCCAACTCCTTGGGCTTAGGTGATTCTCTTGCCTCAGCCTCCCGAGTAGCTGGGACTACAGGTGCCCACTACAATGCCTGGCTTTTTTTTTGGTTGCAGTTTGGCCAGGGCTGTATTTGAACCCCCCACCCTTGGTATATGGGGCCAGCTCATTACCCACTGAGCCACAGGTGCTGCCCTTTTTTGGTTTTTTTTTTGAGACAGGGTCTCACTCTGTTACCCAGTTTGGAGAGTAGTGGTTCAATCACAGCTCACTGCAATCTCAAATTCCTGGGCTCAAACAATCCTCCCACCTCAGCCTCCTTCCCCATTTTTTGTAGAGGCTCTTGCTATGTTGCCCAGGCTGGTCTCCCACTTGGCTTCCCCAGTTGTGGAGACTATAGGTGTGAGCCACCACGCCCTGATATTGGCTTCTTTTCTACTTCACCAAAAATAGGATAGCTTCAAAGTTTCATCTCTAGGCCTGAACAAATAAGAAAACTATTTTTCTATCAATGTATTAAATTGGTCTCAAAAAAACCAGTCCAAGTACAGAATAAAAAATATCCAAGCAATTCATTTTGAAAGGATTTAACTTTGATTCTGTTCTTTCTAGTTACAACTTCATTAGTGAGAGCAAATTCAAACATCTATAGACCACCAGCATTTTCCTAGCATTTACTTACTTACTGAAATTAATCATAAGAAATGATAAGCAATGGGGTGACACCTGTAGCTCATCGAGTAGCCCTCATATACCAAAGGTGGCGGGTTCAAACCCGGCCTTGGCCGAACTGCAAAACAGAAAAATACCTGAGCATTGTGGTGGGTGCCTGTAGTCCCAGCTACGCGGGAGGCTGAGGCAAGAGAATCACCTAAGCCCAGGAGTTGGAGGTTGCTGTGAGCTGTGTGATGCCACAGCACTCTACCGTGGGCGATAAAGTGAGACTCTGTCTCAACAAAAAAAAAAAAAAAGAAAGAAAGAAATGATAAGCAACGGAAAAATTTACAAGGCCTTGAATGTTTTTTCTTTTTTCAGCTTCATACAGAGTATTTGATCTTTGCTTTTCCTGTAACTTATGATGAAAAATTGAAAGGAAATTTACCTGAGATTCAGAGAGATAACCAGCATCATTACCTTGTTCGATTCCAGTCTTTACTACCTAAAAAACATACAAAGCACTTGCTCAGTGGAATATATAGGCAACATATAAAATAATGCTAAATGAAATTGCCAGTGTTGTTAGCCCTGAAAGAGTAAATTAAAAGTCTAGACTGGTGTGAGAAAGAGAAAAGGACTGAGTGCCTGGTGCTCAAGGCTGATTTAATTCTTTATCTCTGAAGCTACTACCAAACCTGCCATAAAATGGAAAAGGAAAGAGAAAGCTTAAATTACTCTTCCAACTTCCCACTGTTCTTCAAAAGTAAGGCGATCCTTACACTTTCAGCCCTTTCCTCTCTATGCTTTCTTCCTTGGATGCATGACACATTAATCATGAACTCTATGAAATTCAATTTAAGACTTGAGCTAAGTACTATCCGAAGTACAATGATAAGAATAAGAGTATGACCCTGTACTCAATCACCATAAGTTTTATTTTTTAGTTTTATTTTATTTTATTTTTTTTTCGAGACAGAGTCTCACTTTGTCACCCTTGGTAGAGTGCTGTGGCATCACAGCTCACAGCAACCTCTAGCTCTTGGGCTAAGGCGAGTCTCTTGCCTCAGCCTCCCGAGTACCTGGGACTACAGGGCCCACCACAATGCCCAGCTATTTTTTTGTTGTAGTTGTCATTGTTGTTTGGCAGGCCTGGGCTGTGTTCAAACCCACCAGCCCCACTATATATGGCTGGTGCCCTCGCTGCTGAGCTCAGCAGCTACATCTTACTAATGTACATCTTACTAATCCCCTACAAAAACTGGTGTCACTAAATTTTCCTTGAAGAGCCTCTTGTTTACCTTCTGTAACTTTACTTAAAATGCCTGTCCTACCTGGTACTACTTTCCCTCCACTTATCTTCTATTCAGTTTTCAGGACTAAAGTTAGATCTCATGAGGCTCTTCCTAATCTCTTTGGCTCCCAGGGATGGTTCCCTTCTCTGTGCACTCAGCAATTTTCCTCTGTTCCCATAATCTGACATTAATCTTATGCCGCCTTATGTCTCTCATGCAGTCATCTGCCTTACCGCATGTGTGTGTGTCTCTCCAGCCCAGACCGTGAGACAAAAGCAGGCAGGGGATCATGTTTCATATTTTAGGTCTCCTAGTATCTTCTGCTCAAAATTTATTTGTTCACTAACTCATCATCCAATGAAGTCTTTGATTATATGCTCTTTTAATCCTGGACTTTCCAACGGAAAGTTCTAAGTTTTTAAAGTCTACCACTGGACAGAGATTTCTTTAATCCTGTGACCATGTTAATTATCCTTCTTGATCTTTGGTAGACTATCTCTACATCATTTAAAAAAATAACTACAGAAATAGGAAAGTCCTTGAGGGTATAGGTACTGACAATGACTTTGACAAAGGAGTGAATACACCTATAAATTTTGTTTCAACTGTCTCTTGATAAATGCCTGGTATTTCATTGGCCTGGTTAAACTGGTAGGTTTCCCATAACCTAATTCATAGGTTCATACTAATAGCTTTAAACTCATCGACCAGTGAGGACATCTAGGACGAATTTTCCCCAAATATATTATTACTTTAAATGAATCCTCATGGCTTGCTATGCTCTTCCCTTATTTTTCTTAAGGCAAAATGGCAGAATAAAGAAATTTAGTATTGAACATACACAGTCCAGAATGGTAATAGAGAAGAAATATGAGAAAGGTTGTAGTATAAGGTAAGACTCACATCAATTATTTTCAGAGGTGCAGGATAAAGGCCTTTGGTCTGCTTTCGCACTTTTTCTTCCACCTTTTTGTAAATCTGCTGCCTGACAAATGGAATAGTCATGGCGTATGCAGTCAATTCTGTAAAGTAAAATGCTTTTAGATGCTTACTAGAAAGCATAAACCCACAAAAAGCAGTAATACTAGCTATCTAAAAAAAACTGTTCTCTGTCGTACTGGGTAGAGTGCCGTGGTGTCATAGCTCACAGCAACCTCAAACTCTTGGGCTCAAGTAATCCCCATGCAAATGCCTCAGCCTCCTGAGTAGCTGGGACTACAGGTGGCTGCCTTGACATCTGGCTAGTTTTAGTAGAGAACAAGGTCTCACTTTTTCTCTGGCTGGTCTCAAACTCCTGAGCTCAAGCAATCCACCTGTCTTGGCCTACTAGAGTGCTACGATCACAGACAGAAGCCACCATGCTCGGCTAAACATACTGTTGTTTTTATGAGAATCAACTGTTGTTTATTCTCATATATACAATATAAATTTCAACTTAAACCTGTTTTACTTAGCTGATTAATGTTAAAGTTAGGCTTGGTCATGGGTGTTTATTCCACTATGATACTATTCTACTTTTGTCTTAATGTTTAAATTTTTTCCAAATAAAAAGATTTTTGGAAATGGCTTAAACTGAGGCAGGGGGAGGAGGGACAGGGGAGGATGGAAGGGGATTGGTAATCTTTCACCTAATGGCCACAATATAAAGGTATACAGCACACCCCCTGGGTGAAGGGTTCAACTACACCTTGGACTTTGCCTGACAAATGTAAACAATGTAACCTAATTGTACCCTCCTAGTAATCTGAAAAAAAAAAAAAGACTTTAACTGGCTAGTGTAAGGTTGAGGACGACCCTATAGCAGAGTTGTTATATCCCTTAAAGGTTGACTTTATGCCTTGAGTAATAATGGATTTACTTTTTCCTTGCTTTGAATCTAAAGCAAATAAAATGAAATTCCTAGAAGAGAAGTTGGGTTTTTGTTCTTTAACAGTGACACTCACTTTCCACCAATCCCTTGTCTCGCTTTGGAGAGATCGTCTTATCAGCTAGTCCTTTGGCAAAAGTAACTGCAACTTCTTCTAGGTATTCGATTGTTCGCTCCTCTGGAGGTTTCAATCCTGGTCCTATAAAAATGAACACAACAGACTGAAATGCAAATCAGGCTTAGACCAGTCCCAGGTAGTCAAAAATGTAAGCCTGCTGGGCGGTGGCTGTGGCTCATGGAGTAGGGCGCCGGCCCCATATACCGAAGGTGGCGGGTTCAAACCCGGCCTCAGCCGAACTGCAATACAGAAAAATAGCCGGGCGTTGTGGCGGAAGCCTGTGGTCCCAGCTACTCGGGAGGCTGAGGCAAGAGAATTGCCTAAGCTCAAGAGTTGGAGGTTGCTGTGAGCTGTGTGACACCACGGCACTCTACCACGGGCGATAAAGTGAGACTCTGCCTCTATAAAAAAAAGAAAAAAAAAATGCCTGCTAATGCCAAAGGCTCTAGCACAGCTTTCCATTTCAGGCTCAAGACTAGCAGGTGGCAAAGTCATGAACTCAGAGAAGAGAAACACACTGAACAGAGAGGTACAACAACATGCTCTAGGTAGAAAACAAGGAAACTGTATCTGTCTGACCTCTACTTCTGAGTATGTCTAGTGTGGTCTGCATTTTTGCTGCAAAACTGGGGGAAAAATGAATAAATCTTTAAATTATGTGTAAGACACTGGAGAGATATAGAAATAACAAAGACTTCAGAACTAAAATTCTATAGGGAAAAGCAATTAAGTTTCCTCTCAAGGCCTCTGCCAGATTTTGAACCTGCTTGAGATAGGAGATTAAAGAGCTAGGCAAAAAAAATTCAAACAGAATTTATAGGGCTGTGAAAATAGACACCTATCAGGCTCTCAATCAAAAGTCTATTAAAGCCACACTGGAGGAAGGAGATGGGGTCAGAAAGGCAGTCTAGTGCAGTATGGTGTATTCAGGAAACAAAATCCCAACAGCAACCAATCTCTCCCTCAAGACCCCTGCCCTTTTTTGAATTTGTGTGGGAAGGAGGAAAAAGAACTACGCTTACGTACTGAGTAACTAAAAAAGCTGCTAATCTGAGAAGGGCCCAGAGTAAGATAAGCTGTTCTGCCATTTGGGCCATATGATTCAAACCTGATGGTGCTTTATGCGTCAGAAGCAGAGAGATGCTGCTTGGAATCTTTAGCTGACCCTTATTAGTCGGTCACAGTGCATGCCCTTAGGATTTTGGAAAAAGCTCTACCATCCTATGTGAAAAACCACTTTCCTTTTGGGAAACAGCATTTGGCTCATTAGTGGGTCTGAGCAGAGATTCAAAGCTTAACCATGGGCCATCCAGTTTAGTGCGTGACCTGAGCTGCCTATCATGAAATGCATATTGTCCGATGCACTGAGCCATGTGCACAATAGCACCTACTATGAGATGGGAGTGGCATACAAGGCTGGGCTTAAGCAGAGCCTAAAGGCACAAGCTGCATGAGGAGGTAGCCAGAAGACCCACACCCCATATTTCCCTTTTTCTTTTCTTGCTTGCACCTATGGCCTCATGGGGAGTTCCCCATGACCAGATAACTGGGAAAAGGAAAATGTGGCCCTGGGTTACAGAAAGCTCTGTGTGAGATGCAGGGAATACTTGGAAGTGAACAGTCCTTTTCTGTGACATCCCTGAAGGACAGTATTGAAGGAATACTTTCTTGGGGTTATAGTGTACCTGGTTGTTCATTTTGCCTAGAAGGAAAATGGCCAGAGCTAAAGTCTATACAGATTTGTAGGCTGTGTTTGGTTGAGTGGTCAGGTGGCACAGTGTTATGGGCTGAACCGTATCCCCTCAACATGTCTATGTTATGTTGAAGCCCTAACCCCCAGTATCTCAGAATGTGACTGACTGTATTTGGAGATAGGGCCTTTAGAGAGGTAGCCACCTGCCAGCCAAAGAGAGAGGCCTCAGAAGAACCCAAACCTGCAAACACCTGATTGTAGCTTCCAGAACTGCAAGAAAACTTGTGAAGTTTCTGTTGTTTAAACCACTCGGTTTGCGACATTTTGTTACAGCAGTCTAGCAAACTAGTCCACAAGGACCCTTGGGGAATAGTTATCCTGAATAGGCAATAGGTCTCTGAATAGGCAAATAAGGTGAAAATATTTGTATCCCATGTGAACCCAGCAAACGGCAACCTGAGCAGAGGATTTCGATGACTGAGTAGATTAGATGACCCATTCTGTGGATACCAAACTCTCTCCTATTCTCATTGCATAAACAAACAGCCCTAATGGTAGATACAGAGGTTACGCATGGGCTTAACCACACAGACTTCCAGTTTGCCAAGGCTGGTCTGCCTAAAGCCAGTGTTGAGTGCTTAATCAGCCACCAGCAAAGACCAACCCTGAATCCCCCTATGGAGATTCCCCAGTGTGATCAGGCAGCTACCTGGGGGCAGGCTGATTACTCTGACAGTGCTTTGGTTCTTACTGGCACAGACACTTAGTGTGGATATGAATTTGCCTTCCTGGTATGCAATGCTTCTGTTAAAACTACCATTTATGGACTCACAGAATGCCTTATGCACATAGCATTGCTTCTGCCCCAGGAACTCACTTCACAGTACATGAAGTGCAGTACTGGGCCATGCTCAGGAAGCCCACTGATCTGACCATGCTGCCCATCACCCTGAAGCAGCTGGCTTGATTAAAAAGCTGGAATGGATTGTTGGGGATCCAGTTACCATGTTAGCTGACAACACTTTGCAGTGCTGAGTTAATGTTCTCTGGGATACTCTGTATGTTGTAAGCTAGTCTCCAATGCAGGCTACTTCTCCTACAGCCAGGGTTCATGGGCCCAGGAATCAAGGAGAGCAAATACACATGGCTCTACTCACAATCACCCCTAGTGATCTAATCTACCAGCAACATTTTTGCTTCTTGTCTCTGTGACTTTAGGCTCTGCTTGTCTAGAGGATTTAGTTCCAAAGGGGGGAATGCGTCCATCAGGATGCACAATGATTCTATTCAACTGGAAGTTAAAACTGCCATCTGGCCACTTTGAGCTCCTCATATCTCTGAATTAACAGGCAGAGAAGGGGGTTATTGTACTGGCTGGGGTGATTAATCTTGATTACCAAGAGGAAACTGGTTTGCTACAACACAAGAGAGATAAGGAAGAGCATATCTCACACACAAGAAAACTCTTAGGATGTCTCTTAGTACTACCATGACCTTTCATTAATAGAAAACTACACTTAATTCACACAGGACTGCTAGTGGCCTAGACCTGTCATCCCACCAGGCAAAGAACCATGACTGAGGTCCTTCCTGAGGCCAAAGGGAAGATGGAATGGGTAGTGAAAATACTGCCCTCCCCATACCAGACTTGGTGCACTGCCAGTGCACTGCAGTCTCTAAGTGGGCTGAGTCAAGGAGTCAGATCGCCTGAGCTGGCTATGCTCTTACACATTTGCATTCCTGGCCCAACCACCTTTGTTCCCAGGTCTCTTTATATGGAGCCTTTGGCCAAGGTCTTCTTCAGGTGCCTCTAGTGAGACTCCTTTTGTAAGGGAGGAAGGGGAAATCTTTTTTTTTTTAACAAGTGACCAATAAGGAGACAGGAAGGAGAAAGCTGAAGACATGGTTCCCTCACTCCCAGTGACATCCTTTCCCTCCACCCACGGTCCATAAAGCTGCCAGGAGCCTTTTGTTCAGGGCTTCCACAGCGAGATGACCCACACTCTGTGCTGTTCCCCTCAACCCTCAACCAGCACATCATTCCATGGGGAAAATTGTGTTTTCTACATTTCAGCCTTTTGTGTAAACAATCACAGTGACAGATTACAGATTTCACTGTTATTTTCATTTTGGGTTGCTTTAATAGGCTACTGTGATATTTGACAACTCAGCTATCTTTTTAGATCAGCTAGTTATGAGTGTTAGACTAGGAAAGGAACAAAACCCCATAAAATTATCTGAGAAGATGCAGAAAAGTATTTGACAAAATTCAACACTTACTCTTAGCACACTAATGAATAAAAGGGAACTTCATTCCTGATAAAGGGAATATACGAAAAACCTGCAACTAACATTATATTTGACGGCGAATATTTTTCCCTGGAGATTGGGAACAAGTTAACAATATCTGTTTTCACCACTTCTATCCAATATTATACAAAGATCTTAGCCATTGCAGTAAGTCAAAAAAAAAAGAAAGACGTGGCATAAAAATTGGAAAAGATAAGTCTAAACTGTTAAAAATCCTTAGGAATCTATTAAAAAGGCTACTGGAACTAGTAAACAGTTTAGTAAAATCACAAGATGTAAGGTTTACATCTAAAAATCAATTGTAGGGAGGCACCTGTGGCTCATCGAGTAGGGCACTGGCCCCATATACTGAAGGTGGCAGTTTCAAACATAGCCTCGGCCAAACTGCAAAACAGAAAAATAGCCGGGCGTTGTGGTGGGCGCCTGTAGTCCCAGCTACTTGGGAGGCTGAGGCAAGAGAATCACCTATGCCCTGAAATTGGAGGTTGCTGTGAGCTGTGTGACTTCACGGCACTCTACCGAGGGTGATAAAGTGAGACTCCGTCTCTACAAATAAATAAATAAATAAATAGAGCCAAGATGGCGGACAAGTAACAGCTTCCTTGCAACTGGGCACGGTGAGACTGGGGAGAGAAAAATTCAGGCATCTCTGGCTGGCGAGATCTGCCCAGAAACATCCCTTTGGGGACAAGGGAGACAGTGTGAGACTTCTGGACCCCTTGAGGAAGGCAAAAGCAGTGGAGATCTGGCAAGTACTTGCGTGTGTTCGTTGGGTCTAATCCTGCCGGCAGCTGTGGCTACAGCAGCAGTGAGATTGCAAACTGGAAAGGCCTTACCTGTGAGCTGTTTGGGCTTCTTTTGGACTTGGCACTCAGTTGAACTGCCTTGGGAGAACTGGGGCAAGAGTGTGGGGGTCTTTGAGTGTTGTCTGGGGTTCCAGACTAAGCCACTGAGCCAGACGGAGCTACCAGTGTTTGGTTGTGGCCTATGTGGAGCCATCATAGGAGAACTGCCCCGGCAAGCTCCACCCTCGGGGTCGCAGAACAAGCATCGGGCGGGAGCGAGTAATCTAGTGACTGAGCAGCCTAAAGGCGGGGACTGAGATGCCTTGCAGCCTTAGCCCTCAGGGACATTGGGTGAGACCCGTTTTGGCACACTGGGTAAGTGGATAGCCACTTAAGGAGTGATCCCAGCGACAAGCGCTTTCCTGGGAAAGCTTCTGCTTAGCCCAAGTTAGCAATTTAAAGTGCCTTCTAAACAGGCTGAGGAGGATTTAAGCTCTCCACC